>JASSUY010019577.1:0-7500 GCA_032466535.1 Forpus xanthops
CACCCTTAGACAAAACTAATTAAAAAGTTGTATTTCAGAAATGCTCAGATAGTAACACTAAGGCTTTTCTAAATAAGCATATTTATCACTGTACTACAATGGCCTCTAGAATTTTTTCTGAGATAAGGACTCATTTTAGGCAGCATACAAACTCATACTTTAGATATAGCATAAAAAGCTTTAAAGTAGAAATTCAGAGTAAAAAGACATTAACATAAGAAACTATTCTTTAATTCAGTGATTATGGTACAAGAGAAACAGGATGAAAAATAAAACAGAATTTATTCAAAGCCATCATCAAGAAGTGCCTTTAGAAGCACAACAATTAATCAAGCTGTGACTACAAACTACAGAACTAAACATGAGCACCACAAGCAGAATGGAGTCATTAATACAAATGCATTTTAAAGAGAACAAATACCAAAGGAAAAATGAACGATATAGAAAAGAAGCTGAGTTGACACTTTTTCACAGATATTCCTGGATTGGATTTATTTATTTTATTCAGTTGCTGCTGTACATTGCCTATAACTCCTGCATTTATTTGAGCAACCCTTCCATGTTATGTGCATCTTTCACACTGTTATATATTCACATCATTCACAACTTTACTATTTCTTTCATTTTTTCATGCAGAGAAACTATGAAAAAAGAGAAATCCAGTTCAACTAAAATCAACAGCACAACTATCACTGTTCACATTAAGTTCCAATTTAAATGGAACAAGAGCTTCACCTGGGTGATTTGTTCAAGGACATATACAAATACTGTGCTATAGCAAAGAACTGAATATCACTTTCAGAGTACCCAGCACATATATTAGTAACTGAGCTTATCTTTTTTTCATAGCTAATGGCTCCCTTAAAAAGTTTTCTGGTAGTTCCTTTAGCTTAGAAAGCTGAATGAAAAAAAAAAAAAAGGTTACTTGGCTGAGGAGAAAAATAAATAAAACTCAGCGCTGTGGCTCTAATGACTCTGCATACCCTACTGTCATGGCTTCTCTTGTGAAGAGATTCCATTTGACTCCCATAATTGCTGGGGATTACAAATGATAAAGCACTTCAGTAAAAGTAGTTTCTTTTACTGGAGCTGGAGGAGCTGTGGCTAGTACTTTATTTACTTCACTTTCCTGATGAGGCTATTTGATAGTCCACTTCATAAAAACAAGGTACAAGCATGGTATGAAATAATGATATAAAGTGATAAAAATAGGTATACATTCAGAATTCTGTGTAATGGCTCTTTGAATCACTGTTGTTTGAACTTCACCTTAAAAATTACTAACTTCCAGAAAACAGAAACATGATGGTGCTAAGACAGTATGACATCAGATAACATGGACTTAATCTAAAAATCTCCAATTTACCTCTATAGGCTTTGCGTTAAGGGCTACATACCCTTAGGCCATAGTAAAACCAGTACCATCAGAAAGTTTAACTCTGTAGAAAGGTGACCTGCATAAGCTGATACGTCTATAAATTCACAGTCCCTTTAGTCATTCCCTTTCTAACAAAGCCAAATACTATTGAAATTCCAAGCATACATAAATAAGGCATTTTTAGAGAGATCCTTCCCACATGAGGTTACAACTTCATTCATACAATTTAAGGCTAGAAGGAACCTGTATGATCTAGTCTGACCAGCATTACAACAAGTGTAGAATTTCACCAAGTGCGCAGTACTTCTGGTTAAAACATAGTCTATGCCTTGCTGCTGGGCTTACACATCAAAAGAAACAAAATCAAGATATACAGTGATCAATGTTATTCATGTACATTTTTTTTATGCTTATATGCATATATGGAAGAAAAAGAAATCACTGAGAGTGCTAGCGCACTAATTCTTATTTTGTAATTTATCAACATCTTATATAAGAAAGTGCTGGACAGCAGCCTCTGGAAAAACAAGGAAATGTTTCATACAACTCTTATATAATATTGTGAATAGGATATTGTAAATAATTAATCCAAATGAAAAAAATGGGGGACCTTTTGGCAGGGATTAAACATTAAAAGGACAACGGTTGGCCTATACCTTTTTAGGGAAAGCAATGCAAATACATCAGTAGTGACTTCGGAATCTCAGAATTTATGTAGGGCTTTTACTGATGCAGAATTTTTAAAGATAAAGTGTACTCTCTTAAAAGTCTTTTCCAACCAAAATGATTCTATGATTCTAATATATAAAAAAGGAATTAGGAAAAGTTACACAATTGTTGCCTAGCACCTCTCTTAAAAGGACAACCATGGTATTTCAAGCCCAGAAGTTTTCACTCTTAGCTTCAGAGGTACATATATGTATCTGTGCCTAAAAATGAGTGTTTCAATAAAAAATATCACTTCATCTCAAGCAAAATTTTATGAAGGTTCAGATTAAAACCAAGAACACTTCTGATAACTTACTGCAATATAATAAGCTACAACATAAAGGCGATGCTCAGATATATTTTAAAAATAAATGAGGTTCTACCTGTTTAAGTCAAGTTATTGCATATGCCATTACTTTTTATTCATCAGAAGTCAGTTGTCATCCACCATCACAAAGTAATGTTATCTTCCTTATCCTTCAAAAGCACTAATAATGAAAATCATCCCCTGTAAGAGCTTCCTCACAAGACTTTTTGCAGTTTTGAATCCTTTATTGCAAAACTCATGTAAACTAGCTAAGCAGAACACATAGAAAGTTGATTTGAAGAGCCATAATTAAAACCTATCTCTGGCCAAAGCCTGATATTTACTGTCGGCATGATACCTGAACAGGGAATCTGTTCACATTTCTTCTTAACATATAAGGTTTCCTTTAATGACCAGCTTTACTATCATAAGAACATTTGCAGAGGTCTTTCCAAAGAGCATCATTACTGTGGAAATGATATACTCACTTTACAGTCAGACCCATTCAGGCAGTATTTCTGCATTTCTGTGGTAGGGAGAGGGGAAGACAGATACTTAAGCTGCAGACCAATGTAGGTAATATGTTGTTGATTTTTAATGACTCAGGCAGTAACATTAACAGCAGAGGCAAAATGTTCTCTTGCTGTGAAGTTACTACAGCTTTAGAGTAGGGTTATTTAAAGGTCTCTAAGGAACAGCAATGGTGCCATACCCACCACAATTAAAAAGTTGAATGCTTCATTACTGCAAAGGTTCTGCAGTTGAAATGTATTACAAGAAGCAAGTAGAGGTGTTGGATGTTATAATCTGTTGCACACTCACTGCTTTGGAGTGTGTGGAGGGTGGGAATCTACTATTCTAAAAGCTTGTGTGAAATATTTATTTTAAAAAAAGAAGGACTGAGTTTCATGCTTCCACACAAAAACATAAGCCTTCCTAGTTATTTCAAACAGCAGCTAAGAGTTGTCTCTTGCATTCCTCAATTTACCTTTTTTTTTTCACTGACATAATCAGTTGATCCCAGATTGTTCCTTCCATTTTTACAGAATCTTCACAATTTTTTCCCTTTCTGTGTTAGAAGCCTTCTTTGCACCTTCTTCCTTTCAAAACTACTTGCTTGTACCTCTGCTTCACTGTCACCATCTTTACAAATCCTATCTGAAAATAATTCTTCTTTTCTAATATTTTTCTTAACTATGTGAGAAGAGTGCTTTGCTGACTATCATGCAAAATTCTCTTTCCTGTTGTAGGAAATTCTAAACTGTTCTGGAATCTACTATGTAAAATAATGCTTTGAAGAACTGTGTATGCTCTTCACACACAAAAGGGATATGTAAATTATGGGGATTATTAAGGAAAGAACAAAATTACAGGGGAATCACTGGTAGTTATAAGGAAGCATTAAAGTGCTTAAGACCACAAGTCTCCATTAGACCTCAACAGGATTTGTATTTCTAACATTGGTTGCTGGGGGTTTGTTTTGTTTTAAGTATTACAAACATTAATAAACAATCAGCACCTCATTACACTATAGCCTTACACAAAATTCATCATTAAGATTCAGTACCTTGAAGTAAAATATTGTTACAAGAAAATATTCACAATAGAACTCAGGAAATTTACATTAAAACCAAATAGAACTGAAGCTTCTAAATATACTGAAGTTCATAATGAAAGACAGCAACAAAAGATTCTCTCTGACCGTATAGCAACACTATCTTCCCATCTTCCCACTTAGTTTCCTTTCATAATATAGATGTCATGTTACTTTTACGTAGAAGTAATTTTACTTTACAGCTTTGCTTTTCATTTTTTTGGGTTTTTTTTAAAGTGCTTTAAACAGTTTGAAGACACAAATTAGTAAGTGGCACTTTGGATTTAAAAAAAAAAACCACAAAGCAGATTTTCTTTGTTTTTATACACATAGGGAACTTATAAATTAACTAAAAGGATATATATGTTTCAATAATATTATCTCTTCTAAATATACAAGACCATCTAGAAATCTGTAGTCTCCTAACAAAACATTTAGGTACATTTCACTGTAGATATCTTTAGCCCTGTTCACCTTACCCTAAATATTCCAGTGGCTCCTATTCATTTTCAGTTGACTCAAATGTAATGCTTTCACATAACACAGATTTTTTTCTTTTCAAAGCCAGCTATGGGAAACACTAACCCCTATCACACCTAGGTTTCTATGTGGAGAGTGACAGATTATGTGGATTTGACAGTCTTGCATACACAAGAGCTCTATAATTAAGTTTATGTGTATGAAAGCATAAACACATATGGGTACACATTTTATCATTTGTTTCTTTCCTTTAATGAAAGCTGATTCCATGAAATAAGGGAAAACATTCTCTTTTATGCTGATTCATTTTAATGGTGGTAGAGACCCAGACCAGTGGTTGAAGTGATGCTGAAAAATCGGCTGCTTGTCTCTATTTTACATGGTACTAAATATTACATCAGAATGCACCACTCAAAAGACTCAATATTTCCTCTCTGAAATAAAAAAGTACAAGAGCTTATAACCTCTGCTGCTTTTGAAGTTTTCTCACTATGAGAAGACTGATAGTGAGGCTATCTGGTGTTTAAACTCACTGGTAAAGAGAATAAGCTTCATCATCTCATACCATTAAGCATAAAACAGGGAGACCCTTTTCAAGAGAAAGGTGGAAACTGGCATTACTTCAAAATAAAAATTATCATCATAATCAGTAATTAAAGATTAATAACCGAGGAGGAACACCTGTAACATTTCATAAGAAAGTTTTGGAGGTGCTCTACTTTTCCTGTTGAGGTTTTGAATTCCACTTGCTAAACATTGCTTTATCAAGGGCTAAGAATTCTCAATGGTCTCTTTCACCTTCTTTCTCAGACGGACAGGAACTCATTCAGTCAAAATGGTTTTTTGCTTCCAGCAATTCATAGGACCATGCAAATACTGTGAATTGTTACTTAACATACTAATGAATTCTGACAATAGCAGAATAAGACACTAAACTGGAAACTGAAAAATTTCATTATTTTTCCAGTGCCAAGTCATATTCCAAAGCAGGGTTGGTGCAGACATACTCCTGACTCAGGATCTTATCTACAGAATCTTTTTGATTTGTCAATGCCATGTGTTGCTGCCATGCCCTAATTTTGCAGGTTCATACCTACATGATCGGATGTGTTCCTATCAGCTCAGTGTTTTCCATTCCAAACACAATCACTAGTGTTATTTTATACTCCATGGGCTGCACACAATTGTATCTCTACAAGGTATTTTAGTCTACAGCAGCAAATAATGCTACCTATTCACTTGTCTCCAAATATAGTTTGGAGTTACAATCTAAATCATTACAATATTATCAATCATGCCAAAGTAAAAAATGAATTTGTATTTCCAAAATCAGTTGCAACTGAAAATAATAATTCTGCAGTGAATACAATTGTTTTGATAATGTAATCTAGAAATTTCAAAACTTAATAGTTCAGAACAAAATTTTACATAGCACCTTTTGTTCATTTGCCTATCCCAAATTTTGCACTCTAGTATTCAACATCTGCAAAAATTATCTGCAATTTCTCTATTGCCATAATGCAGATAACCCACTAATTCTCTTAATGAACTGCAGAAACAGAAGTAAACACCTTTTCATGCTGCACACTAGTGTGCATGATTGCCATCACAAGCAAATGAATGTGTGCATGCTTGCCATCTCAAGCAGATGAATGTTTGATAAGCCTTTCAGCAGAGTTGCAGTGAGCGGTATTTCTAAGTGTCATTTGATGGACAGTCTCATCCTGGCTGGATACAGTAAAATATAATCTGAAATAGAGGTTTAGAACCGTGGCATATTTTTAACTTCCTGACATATACAGCATTGAAGAATTTTCCTCTTGCCTCTTGCCAAAGTGATGAGCAGACAAGGCAACACTAATGCTACTCCATGCTTTGCTCAGTGGGAGGTAATGCAAAATCAGTGCAGTAGCAAATATTATATTAATAGTGTAGTGCTCTTTTTCTCTTTCCTTCCCCATCTCAGTTTCAGAGTTGGAAAGTAGTAACATACAGGACAGACGACATTCTTCCTCAAGCAAAAGAAGTGAAGAGAAATCATTTGGTAAGAGATCATTAAGAAAACAATGTACTAAAAATGCACTGGGCTGATGGCAAATAGCTCACATCCATATTCAGTACAGTGCTGAGTAGCTACAGCCAGTGATGTAACCTGTTATATCCATGCAGGACCAAATTCATCTCTCTGTTATACTCGTGTCACTAAGGATCCTCTAAATTTATAGCTGTTGTTTCTCTAGCTGTATGGTGATATCAACATCACTGTAGAACACCAGTTCATTGATGCTGCACTTACTGTGATGTACTTATTAAGTATTATATATCTAGCATCAGAGACAACCAAAAGTACTCCATACTTCCTGGCAAATGAAACATAGTAAATAAATTTCCCCGATTAGAATAGCTGCAAGTTTGAAAGCTTCTACTTCTTCGAATACACTTGATAACATAATGTTACAAAGGACATACACATCTTAATTACTTAAAAACTTATAAATATAAATTTTAATTACTTAAAAACTTACAAATATAAATGAAAAAATAGATCACATAGGCATAGGAATTTAACTACTCAAGACATCTTCAAAGATTTTAATTTATGATATTTTTTCAGTTTCAAACAAAACCATTTCTCACCCAATACCTATTTGCATTTAACATAGATTGTCTTTGCCTCTAAAGACTATTATAGAAACAACAAAGATTTAAAGTAAATACTGTGAAGTATATAGAGCTCCAGCTCTATAAAGTTCACAGCAAAACCATTTTTATTTTTATAAATGTTGCTGTTGGACTGCAGGCCGTTAATAGGCAAGCCCAAACTCAAACTTAACTAGGTATCATTAATAGGTTATTACATTATGTACAGCATTAGCTGTATGACAAAACAATCTTTTTAGCTGTATGATGAATTGACCACTGAAAACAGATGCTGGCATGATATGTATAACATATACTTCCCCAGAAAAGGAGATAACGTAGAATCACAGTATTTGCACACAAAAATATTCAAAATGCATTTTCTTGGTACTT
>JASSUY010019577.1:12500-40693 GCA_032466535.1 Forpus xanthops
TTGGTTTAGAGGCACAAAAGTGAGAACGAAGGTTACTTATACCCTACCGCACCTGTAGGCATTTGTGTGTACCTACGCTTAAAATGCATGTACCTGCCACAGATGGAAACTGAGATTCCCTGAAGGGATGTCACAGTCAGGACCTGAAGGAATATTTCAGGTAGCATTACAAGGCAAGCCTAGATATCCTAAAGCACCCCAAAAATTTAGTGGCTGTCTTATTTCACAAACAGGTCACCGTAAAAGACACTGACAGTAGAGAAGTTTTGCATGTCAGAGTAGTGTCCCTAACCAGTTGAGTGTCATTCCAGCATGCATCTGCAGTTTGCCAGACCACTTGTTAGGCACAGTTTTAATGTTACAGCTACTTGACAGACTCCCTACACTGATATCAGGTTATGATATCATATATCTTGCACGCTCCTCACTGGACCCAATTTCTTGGGGACACTGAAGTTATACATAAAAGGGACACAGAAGCCAAAACTATCAGCAATAAAGCCAAGAAGCTCTCTTCTCAGAAGGATAGGGATTTTCTTACATCCTTTTGAGTTCAAAACCAAAATAAATACTTATTTCTTAACTTTAACTGTCCCTCATCAGTCATATTTTAAGCACAAATTCAAAGATTAAAAAAACCCACTCAAAAATTGCACTATATATTCTGGTTTGAGGTATTATATTATGCTGTTCTACACAACCATACCTTTTCCATTGCGTAGGGGCAAATTCAGATCCTGTTTATGTATGGCAGAGATTAATCAGCCCGTAAAAAGGATGCAGTGAGACATCCAAGAGTGAGGCTTATGAAATGAAGGATGTCAGTGATGAAGGAAATGCATTACCTGACATTTCAAATGAGGCTTCAGAAATATTCACTTAAACCAGGAAACAAGTCTATGTTGCTCCTACAAACCAATGGCTAGAGCTTTCAGCTGCAATACAGGGGACCATGACACAAGCTGCACACCTAGTAAATAACTGAGGATTTATACAAATTAGAAAAACACCTAAATAAAAGAAGGACCCCAATATCAATATCCTTGAAAATGGTGTGTTTGGCAAAGATGCGAGAGACCAGCAGAGCAATTTTTCCGATTTTGTGCTACACCTCCTGCCACTGGTGATCTCACCACTGGGTCTTAAATACTTGATTGTGCTTGCAAAGAATGGTCTGGTAAGGCCCCACCTTCACAGTGTCCCTACTGCAAGGAGAGATCTCTTCCCCTCCCTCCCAAACAAGGTATTCCAGAAGATGTAATTGACCCTTCCAGCTTTTCCCAGAAAAAAAAAAACTGTTGATGTGCTGATTTCACCCTGCTCCTTTTCTGCTCCTTGGTAGACCGTCACTAGCAAAATGGGGAGAGCAGGATGTGCTTTGTGCAGTAATAGCCTTCACTAGGTACCAGTCCATCAGAGATCAGGCTTCTTCTTAAGTGAAAACCAGATAAAAATAAAACATACCCACAACCAAAAAATTTACAATACTGCAGACACAAACCATCTGTTCCACATACACCAGTCTCTCAACAGCACTTTTATTAAATAATCCCATCAAAATAGAACAGCAGAATGTGTTATACACAAACTATTTCTTGTCCATGCTGTAGTTTAGTGTTTTCCACGCTTGACATCAGATAAATTGATGGCTCAGTTGAAACAATCTCTGCATAGCCTCTAGGAAGTTTTCCTTCCTATGATGGTTTCTGCAAATGAGAATTCATTTGAATTTGCAAGCACTATTTAGAACAAACAGTTTGGATTAAAATGAAATATAAGTATTAATATGACATGTAGCTATTTCATCAAAGGATGAGGTAATGTGCACGTAGTCACCATCCCTGGAATTGCTCACAGGCAGTATAGACGAGGCCCTCAGTGCCACGGGTTAGTGGTGGCCTTGGCAGTGCTGGGATAAGGGTTGGGCTGGATGATCTTAAAGGTCTTTTCCAACCTGAGTGATTCTATGATCTACAGGTCTGACCATATGTCCTCTCAACTATATTCCTACTTGAGCAAGAGCCCTCCTCTCTTTGCTGTTTTTTTTTTTTTTAATTTCTTGCTTTTCTGCCTAAAGTCTTTAATCTTCTCTCCCAAAGTCAGTAACACGCAAACCAAGAGCAAAATGCAAACCCAACACTACCCATTATAGCTTCCATCATCAACCTATCCACTACAGCTTCAACTTTAAACATTAACATCAGCGGGCGAAAACCCTCTGCTCTGTCAGAAAAACACTGTCTAGAGAAAGCTTCTTTTAAACTCTTGGCTGAAGAATGTCATTAAAGCTTTTTCCTAACTTGTAGCTATCTTCTTGCTTTTCTCTCACCTTCTGGTCTCTCCTCTGCCCAAATTTCCCTTTCTGGCTGACAATGCTGACATAACCTCTGGGAGGGAGTGGAGCAGATTCTGTTGCAAAATTGAACCTACATCACACACAAAGGCACCAGAGCCCACCTAATAGCTGACCCAGACTTTGATCCAGTGATAATCTTCATGTGGGGAAACCTAAGAATCAGGACCTTCGTTTTGAAGAACTATTCCTCACTACAATTCATTATCAACGCAAATAAGGGCTTTACTCTTTCAAATTTCTTTGCTACAACTACCACAACCTTGTTTTCCTAACAGTTAAAAAGTTTCACAGCACAGACATGCAAGTTTCAGCACAAATTCAGGCAGAATACAAACATAAAAAAATGAACACTCAAGGGTAATAATAATATAAACCCTGAAATTTCACAATAACTGTGGTAAAGCACATCAGTATTATCTCATTGCTTTTTCTTCAAATAAGAAGCATAACTCAGGACAACACTGGTAAAAGATGATATGTATCAAACTTGACTTTAGAAATTACTGTGAGAGAGCATATTCACATCTAGATTCTGTATTCCCTAGTTCAGCCTTAAGGAATTGTCACAGAACTTTGTGACTAATTTACCAACCATTACAAACCTTATTCCATCACTTCCCAACAATCTTACCTTTTAACTGTACTAGAAAGCCAAACAATGGCCACCACAAGTCAGACAGATTTTCTTGTGATTGTCATGAACGCGGATATGCTACCTGCTACACAAACACACTTCATACCTGGTGTCAAATTTCAGTGAAATCTTGCTTTGATTAAAAAAAATCCACAACCATTCTTACCAAGTGAATCACAGTTTATAATTAATGTCATCCATACTATGCTCTAATAATTATTATTATAAATTTAATGGCAAAGTGATGCTACATATACTACGCTAACTTAGCCACAGGCAAGAGAGTGTAGCAATGTATTCTGGTACAAATGTTGAGCACAAAAAAGATAGCAGAATCTCAAAAAGGACAAATGAAAAGAAAGAGACATGAAACATAGCTGGCAGACTGGCGCAGCCATGGAAGGTAGAGGATGGGCAGAAAGCAGGAAAAAAGTCTGCCAAAAAAAAAAAAAAAACAACCAAGAAGACAGTCTACCTAAGCTTTATTTTCACAATATATATCCTAACACATTAATAAATAATGTGCTTAGAATTGCCTATGAAATTCTGTGTCTTAGTGTCCCAAGGTGAACATTCACAAGCCTTTAACAGCTTGGTATTCAGCCACTGTACATATAGGAATAAGCAATGTTAAGACTTGGCCAGCTGTTCATATGATAACATAAACATCACTTAAATGTTCAACAGGCTTACGTACGCATTTAACAGATACACTACAAACCTTCTGAAAGCACAACTATTTATTTCACCTTCTGTCCAGTTTGTGAAAGACACAGCTACAAGAAAGTAAGATACAGTTAAGAGAAAAGACTTCCAGATTTCTGCAGAAATTGTCTGTTTTAAAGGAAAAATTAACTTATATACTCATACTAGCTGCTTTATCCAGTAAAATAAAGATTCCAAAAGAAAAGTAATCTTCTATCTTGAGGTATTTTAACCAGCGTAGAAAACCTGAATATAGCAGAAGGATAAAACTCCTCACAGAAGAAACTACAAAAGCACAGTTCGTAAACACTTAAGAATTTTGCCTTCCTCCTGATTTCAAAACCAGATATTCTGCAGAAAGGATAAAAAATGTAGTGCAGCTACTTCACTTGAGCCCATTAGAGCCTATTAATTTTTCACTGTAAATAGCCTTCCATATACAACCAAAAGGCTGACTGATAAAAGACCCAAAGGAATAAGGCACTATAAAATGAAGTAATCAGACAAGCAGAACAGAACTTCAGTTTCTAAAAAAATGCAAACTCTGATGGCAACAGAAGTCACTTCCAACTTTGTGAAGGAAAAAAATAATTCTGGTTCCATGAGGTTTTTTACACTTTCAGTTTTTGTTTGATTTTTATATTCCTCATGATGCCAAATTCCTGCTTCCTGTAAACAGCAGAAGTAACTATTACTTCAGCATGGTGCCCCATGCCTATATAGCCACCAACATGGCCGTAAAGCTCTAGCTGTACTAGCCGCGAAGCTACCTGTTGTGTCACGAGCACAAGATTAATATTATGTACAGAACCATAACAGAATCAACTTTCAGCACTTGGCAAGAATTAAAACACCATTTGCCAAGAGGGGCATCTAGATGATTAGTTTCTAGAGAACTCAACCTATATATAAGTAATGATCCATAAACCTTACAGTTTCATAAATAATATATCACAGCTCGGATCCTTCAAGCACTTGTTATTAAAGCTACTCAGATACATAAATGTTTACCGACTTTGTTTGTTGAAATATGAACCAACATGAACTTAAACACAGCTTTTAAACACCCAGTCCCTTTCTGCACGGCATACATATTTCCTGAGCAGCAGAGGAGGAAAATGAAACAGATTCAGCCAAGCATTTGCTATTTGCAAATTTATGCACAGAAAACTTACTTTAATACTAATACAGATTTAGAAAGCTCAGTGGTTGCATTTAGGAATGTGGTCAGTAAAAAGCTACAACAGCTGACATCCATCACCCACACCAAAGTACTCTATAAACAGTGCTAAGGAAGGGAAAGCAACTGTTTTTCCCCTGTTGTGGCTTAAACCCAGCTGGTAACTCAGCACCATACAGCTGCTCCCCCTCCCTCCCTCCTTAGGTGGGCTGGTGAGCAGAGTTGAAAGAATGTAAAACCCACAGGTTGAGGTAAGAGCATTTTAATAACTAAAGTACAATATATTACTATACTAACACTACTAATAATGATAAGCAAAATAACAAAGGGAGAGAATATAGAACTAAAAAGGGGAAAGAAAAAAAAAAACAATAAACACAAGTGATGCACAATACATACAAGTGATGCTCACCAGCCACTGGCTGATACCCAGCCCGACCCGAGCAGCAATCAGTCCCTTCTGGGTAACTCCCCCCAGGTTGTATACTGGGCATGACATGCTGTGGGATGGAATACCCCTTTGGCTAGTTTTGGACAGGTGTCTTGTCTCTGATTCCTCCTGCCTTCTTGTGTCCCTCCTCACTGGCAGAGGATGAAAGACTGAAAAGCCCTTGGACAGAGTAAACACCTGTCACCAGCAACTAAAAGCATCAGTGTGTTATGAGCATTATTCTCAGACTAAGGCCAAAACACAGCACTATACCAGCTGCTAAGATGAAAAAAAAAAAAAAAACAAACATAACAAAGCTGAAACCAGGACATCCCCTCAGCCAGCAGAAGGTCGAAGAATATATACCTTCTAGAAACACATGGTACTTGAAGAAGCAGTCCTGAAAAAAGACCACACTCAAAACACATTAGAAGTCTCCCAAATATCCTCTTCCTTAACAAGTGTGGCATTTTGTACCTCTGGCTTTGTCTTCTTCATCCAATATAATGTGTCCACAGTGATGTCCGAGTTGGGACAGAGCTAGTTCTCCTTTAGTTCTTATAGGGAAGTGCAACAAACCATGATAAAGAGATTGTCTTACGGAGCAAAAATAGATTCAGCATATTTTAAATGAATTGTGATATTTCATCTTGAAATGCTGTATTATAAATTATTTAATAATAGTAATAAAATATATTCCATCTCTAGGCTCAACCAACAGTCTTGTCCAATTGCTGGTTATCAAATATACCAATAATGCAAATCCCTCTTGCCAGGCCTTCCCACTCACAGATAAAAGTTACTTTCTCCCCAGTAAAGATGAAATCGCTTGCACAAGCAGAAGCTTAACAAGATCTCCCTTTCTGGCTTTTCTTTAAAGGGTGTCAGAGGAGAAGGGTTAGATACGTTATTAACAAGTTCCCAACCCATGTGGAAGTTAGCACATCTCATAAGCTCTGTCCTTTTTCTCTAAAAAATGAGAAATCCCACAACAGAAAGAATCACTAAGTATAAATCTGCAAAATCCCCTTTGCCAGAAGAGCTACTGGTTCTTCTAAATGGGTATTCAAGAAAGCCAGTAAAGAAAGAAAATAAATTTCCCTTGCAGGTAAGTTTTCTCCTGAAAGCCACCAATATCTGGATCTGGATCTAGTAAAAGGCTCTGTCAAGATGGAAAAATCAAACCTCTTGTAATTAATTACAGGGAAGGAGTCCCTGTCTCTATTGGTTTAGATGATATGAAAAAGTAAATATCAGTTGACTCCCATAGTCATTATCCCCTTTCATGCACAGCTCTAACCCCCTTTTTTAATAGAAAAGGGACAAAGGGAAAACCATCTTAAAACCAAATTCTCTTCTACATATCAAGAAAATCTAAGTACCTACTAGACCTATACATCTCTACAGATATTTTTCTCTCCCCCCCCCCCCCCAACCAAACAAATACCTAGGTGCTTTCCACTAGCTAGCTCCCCTATGTTTCAAACTGTCCTGTAGGCTGTCATAGCCTTGTGCTCTGCAATGACTGGGTTTGATTCCTTTATCAGATATGAAAGTTTCTTTTTATTTCCATCTGCACTGTATAACAGTACAAATGCCTTAACCGAAATTTTTCTTCCACCCATTTTAAAAGGCAGCAGATTATTTTCTTGTAGTGTTATTTGGATGACAGGGAAAGAAAGAGACAGAAAACTACCTCCAAATACAGCCATAAATAGGGCACTTGAAATTTTAGTGAAAAGAAGAAAAAAAACAAAACAACTCAAACCAAAACAATTCAAACTGAAACTGAAATTATGACATATTCAAAGTGAACTCAGTACTCACAAACTGTACAGCAGAAAAGAAAAATTCTACCTTCCACCACAAAAGCCAGCAAAATTACAAACTGCTTAGCCAAGAATTAGCCCTCAGACTGAACCACTTATGTGAGGGCTTGTGAGTCTGAGGCCTCAAAGCAACCACAAGGTAGCTGCCTTCGATCACTTGGCTGTCCAGGAGCCCATGAGGACACAGACTTGTCCTACAAGCACAGAGGATGACACTAAAGCTTTTCACTCCTCAGACTAAGCATCAGCTAGACACTAGCACGCAGAGCTTTGAGCTGTGACCTCAGACTAAAGGCTGGCACGGTCTCACTGTCACATTACTCCATTTCCAGAATTGTGACTTCTGAGTGTAACTACAGACAGAAGGACACCCAGCTTTTTGTCACATTCGACACTGTATGATTAACAGATGACACTGTTATTAAAATCACTCCAATGCAAGTGCTGGGTCTGTAATTCTCCCTCTCTTTGTAGTGATCTTCAGGAACGAAGCAACTGAGCTTGTCCATCTGGAACCCACGCCTGGCAGGATGTGTCTGCAGGCTGCCTGACAGATGTGCCTGGCGCCAACAGCACCACAGCTCCAGCCACCAGCATCGGAATGTTCAGGGGCTCAGAGCCTGGTGGTCAAGAATGCACCAGGCATGGAGAGCAAGCAGCATGAAAAAATGGGGTGAACAGAGAGGGAACAGAAATAAAAATGGCAAAATACCTACTTTTCCCAACAAACGAGCCTCCTGTGTGAAGAGGCCCTAGATCAGGAAACAGATCTCTCATCTTTATCAAGAGGATGCAAAGTAAGGACTGTACTATCACTTTCATAACACTGTAACACTGTGCTCCGGCAGCAGTTAGGACCCAAGCTCAACGGCAGACCTCTCTCGCGGATGAGTCTCCGCACGACACCCTTCGCTGCCATCTCCGCTCCGGACCGCGCCCTGCCGCACAGCACCGGATGTCTCCAGCTGTGCCCCGGCCAGCGGTGCAAGCGCTCCTTCTCCCCGAGGAGAGGTCCCTGTACCGCCTGCCCCTGCGCTGCTCCCGCCTGGCTCCCCCAAGGATGCGCCGCCGTTCCACCGCTCCCCGCCGCCCCACAACCACCAACACCCGGGGGACCGGGACCCGGCCCCTCACACCCCAAGCCCGGCCCCGGCCCCTGCCGCGTGCCCTGGGGCGGCGTCCGCAGCTCCCTCCCCGCTCCGCGCCGCTTTACGACAGCTGGAGGTGGCTTTGCGGCTTGCTCGGGTGCCGTACGGCGAGTGGGTTCCTCTGTGAACTCGTCCCGGCGATCGCCAGTGTGCGGGGCCGGGGTCGGGGCGGCTATGGTGAGTGCGGGCAGAGCCCGGGCACCGAGGGGCTCGCTGTAGTAACAGGGCACTGCTTCTGTATGGGCCGGCAGCTCCTAGGTCCTTCCCCTGCCCGGGGAGCTCGGTTTGTCCTTGGCTCGGCCCGGCCGTAATATCGACGGGCCCGGGGCCGCGCGGGAGGGCGCTGACCCGCACAGGCCGCGGCGGAGCCCTGTTTCCGGGGTTAAAGTGGGGCCGCCGAACGAGACGGTGCTGCCAGGCTGGGATTCTCTCGTCCCCCTTGCTGGGGTCTTCCCACTGGTGCCGGGAGCGCTTGAGCCCCAGCCCCTCTGCCAACAGCAGCTGCGCCAAATGCCGCTGTGCCCCTACGCTCATCTACAGCAGCATCGCTGGAGTAAATAGTATAATGACCAATTTCCCCTAGTCATGCCTATTTAAATGTATATACTAACCTGCTGTTGAGATTCCCAGGTGGGCTTTTTGTCTTTTCCTTTGGTAAACAGGTGCTTTATGTGTTCCCTGTACAGGCCAGTACAATGGTGGCGGTTGGCCTGACCATAGCAGCAGCTGGATTTGCAGGTTTGTAGATGATGGGAGAACACTGAACACCCGGTTGTACTTAACCATTGCCTGCTTCAGTACAGATGAATTTTAAGGTAGTTCAATAGCAAATACAAGATGCTCTTTTGGGAGAGCCTGTATTGAGAAACATGGCTGTGATTACGCAGAACATCAAAGTCGTTATTTTTTATATCCCCCAAAATTCATTTCTGTTCTAATCCATAAGTTACCAGTTGCCCTGAATAGCTAAATCTTTATGAAGTGTTACACTTAGCCATGTTCAACACTGATTTTTTTAAGGTCGCTATGCACTAAAAGCTATGAAACAAATGGAGCCACAAGTAAAACAAGCACTTCAGAACCTACCAAAACCTGTAAGTTTTTTTGTTTTATCAGAAGCATCTTTCTATTTAAAAGTTTAATTGGTGAAATAGCTACAGACTATTGTCTCTGTAGCGCTGGTGTGTTTTCTAATGCTAAACATAATTTTGTCAGTAATAGTAGAATTAATCTCAGCAGTTCTGGTGGAGGTTGACTAATAGAGAACTTGTTTTGGTGAGTAAGTACTCATATAAATAATGCTCCTCTGCTTCAGCTGTATTTATTACAAGCACAAAAGAAGCTGTGCAGTATTCTTACAGAGGAAAAGCTCAGCAGCTACTAATGTAATAATGAGCTGTTTTAACAGATTAACTTAAAAATTAGTGGTTTTTTTTAAACTAACATATTTTCTATTTCAGGACTTTAGTGGTTATTACAGAGGTGGATTTGAACCCAAAATGACTAAACGAGAAGCAGCTTTAATACTAGGAGTGAGGTAAAAGAAAATTTATTAGAAATCAAAAGGAGGCCACAGTATTGCCTGGTTGCTGGCCTAGATTGAATAGGTTGTAATTCTTGATGCTGAAGGCTGTCCTATGCCCACTTTCTTCTGGGAGTGTCACTGCCAAGTTAGGAGACATGAAGTGACCTTTCAGGATTTTCTATACTTACTTGGGATTCTTGGTGGCATGTTAGCTTGCTTGAAGCTACCTCTAGCTGTAGTTCTGTGTGTCTGCAAATCCCTACCGCGTTCCAAAGCCATGTATGCCATGTTCAGGAAGCCTCAGGGTTTGCTCAGCCTGGGGCACATGTTTGGGCTGGTTGATTGTGGGTTGTGTCACTGTGGTGCATTTCAGGTAGATGCAGTGTGAAGGTGCTACAAACCTGCTACTTGCATGTGGAGTCAATTCATCACTTATTCTAGAGTATCTTGCTTACAATTATGGTAGCTGGCCCTGCCCAAATTTAAAGAGACTTAAGACCAAATAACACATTTATCTAATGAGATAGAGAACAAGAACCATTTCTGTTTGAATTCAACTTCTACCTGAAGTTTGTGTACAGTTTGTTGTTGTGTTATGGGTTTTTGTTTTTTTGTTTTTTTTTTAATCAAGAGCAAATTTTATTTGTTGTCCTCCAACCTTTAGGAAGCTGACACAATAAAGTGTCAAAACATAGTTGTGTTTCTTTTCAACTGTGTGAATGACCCGAACCATATTAGACTGCTGTGGCATGTCCTCTTCAGCACGCAGTGCTTGAAAAAGAATTTAGGAACCCTCCCCATGACTTAGATGCTACACGTCAGTAACAGCAAAAGAAACACATACATGTAAGCCAGAGGGTTTCTGGATAAGACAGAGTGCTTGCTTGTTCTAAGACATCTTTTAAAGATTGGTGGGGGTGGGTGTATTTATGAGGTTCCCTTAAGTGAATTTTTCTCTTTCTTCTAAAGCCCTACAGCAAATAGAAGTAAAATTAGAGAAGCTCATAGACGAATCATGCTTCTGAATCATCCAGATAAAGGTAAGTAAAGTCACATTAATTAATTGATGTTTTTAACACGTTAATATAACTGTGTTGGGAAAAAGTGACACATGACTACCTCAGCTACTGGAAAAACAGAAAACTGCAGTGAAAACAAATTTTAGGGTGCTTTAATATGGGAGTGTATTTTTGTGTTTGAATACCCTAAAGCAAGCAGGCAGCTTCAGTGGATCAGCTTCTGTCACTTGCTCTATCTTCTGTGTGCATTGGATTAAAATACAATTTATTAAAATGAGACAAAATTATCTTAATTTTAGATGAAAGCTCAGAGTATGTTTCTGTGCTTTTTGTATTGTATGAGTTTGAGTTCATTTGAGCGCATGGGCAATTCACTGTAAATTGCAAGTATTGAGCCTTCTGTGTCTGATGAAGTCACTAAACTGAAATATTTGCATTTGTGGTACTCTGAAGGCTCAGAATACAGTTATGCTTCAAGTTAGTCACTTGAGGCACCTATACCTGTTTTTTGTTCTGTTTAGTTCGTGAGTCAGAATCGTGTGGTAGTGCTTGGCAGTTAAACTTTTTAATCCTCACTTAAAAGGTAAAACGGCTTCCTTTAAAGTGACCGTGGAACTTTGTTACTGTACTTACATGCATCAAGATCCAAACTAATACTTGAGCTATGCCTTTCACAGAGAATACTTAGCAGAAGTTAACTTCAAAATTAACTTAATTGTATATATGCATGTAGCCAGTAACTGATGGGAACATTTCACCTTTTACATGACCTAAGTAAGTTAACCTCAGATAAAGGGAGTAATTCCAGTACTAGTAAATGGCAGACATAATACAAACATGATATAAAAATTTGCACCTCAGGGTCAGGTACAACTTCAGTGTGTTTGCATAGTGGATTCTCTTTTCAGTACCGTTGTAAGCATGTCATGTTTATGAACCGAACCAGTCTGCTGGTTATGGCAACAGTTCACATGTTGGCCTTGAACTGAGGGGGAGAGGTTTATCTGCAGACTTGAGAGTCTGATGCTGCTGTGTTCACAACAAACTTTGCACTAAGTCATTAGCAACCAATGTTCATTTATGATTTGGAAAACTAGAGGAAAAACCCACTCCAACCAATCAAAACCAACTGGATGGGAAGGAACTGCCTGCCCACCTGGCTACTGCAGGTGTAAACTGAGAGGGCTTGAGCTGTAAGAGTTTACTGTGAATAACTCACTTTACTGTGAATAATTTTCAGACCATCTTCTCGCTGCTTTTCCTATGTACTGTGGCATTAATAAGAATGCACAAGGAAATTTTTTTTTCACTTGAGGTGACATGAGGTTATCTTTCTTCTAGGTGGCTCTCCATATGTAGCAGCCAAAATCAATGAAGCTAAAGATTTACTGGAAGACCAAGCTAAAAAATGAGAAAATCACAGGGTTTGTCCATGCAAATGATTATTTTTGATAAATGGCTTAAAAAAAGTTCTAATGTCAATCTTTGACTTAATATAAATGAAGGTGGAAATATGAATTCAGGGAGGTACTTCCCTCCCTACTCACTTCTTAGTCACTCCTTGTGGAAGTGTGTGAGCAAGTGAGACTTCAGGGTTTTTTTTTTTCCATAGCTGTTATTAAGCAGCAAAATCTGCCAATCAGAACTATTTTCAGTGTAAAAGAGTACTAAGTGGTTTGGTCAATGCATGTTACCAGACTTCCTTGCTGTTACCGAATTTTTGTTAAAGTAGCTATGTTTAAAATTCACAGTGCTGTTCTTCCACATGCCAAGGTACCACAAGGAAACAGTTTGGGAAGGGGATGGAAAAAAAGAGGATTTATTTGATGGGAAGGATTGGACAGATGTGGTTGTCTCTGGCTGAAGAAATAAAGTATAGGAACTACACACTAGATTGTCTTTGCCTTGTAAATAACAAGGTTGGTTGAGCTTCTTCAGCATTGCTGATGGGTCTGGAATGTCCCAGTTTTAGTAACTCAGTTTTTAATGAATTTTATAGCATTTCATAAATCCAAGTACTGCAGTTCTATACATTATCTTACATTACAGTGTTAGAGTTTACATAATAAGGTTTGCATTTATAACTGTGGAACAGGAACTCTATGCCAGCCGTGAAGGATGTCCAAGCTGAATGTTGTGCAGCACAGTGCCCAAGTATACAAATTAGAGCCAGTGAGTTCAGCTGTACTCAACAAATCCTGCCAGCCTTCTGCAATTATTGTAACCTTGCTCTGCTGTACAGCATCTGCAAGGGTTAACACCCCTCTGTTTATGAATATGGTGGGTTTCTGAGCTTTCAGTTGGCTGGCACTGACACACCTCTACTTCAGAGTACAACTCTTAAGTGCTTTTACATCCTATTTGCCTGCATTGCTGCTCCTTACAGCCCATTTAGCAAGGATTACAAGAACAGGAAGGAGACCCAGGCCTTCCAGAGTGGATCAAATCAGCAGCGTGAGTATGAAATGGAAAACGTTTAGAAGCAGGATGGAGGGAGCAGTTACTTTACTACAGGATTTATTTAATGTGGAGCAAGAAGCACAGCTAGAACACTGCCATACAGCAGTTCCAGAGCAGGTACATCAAGCCATGTGCAGAAGTTTGTCCCTGCCATTTAAACAGCACTTTTTTGCTTCCCTGGTTTTCAAATTCTTTCCACTCCTGGGGCTGCTGAGTTACAGCAATTTAACTCTACTTGTTTTCCTGGAGGGAACACTGTCAGTGAGTGTCAACACTTAATTCAAATTGAAAGCTGCACATCTCCTTACACGAAATACCCTGTTTGAGCTGGCTCAGCGTTTCTGCAGCTGCATCAAGCGCAGCCGCTGGAGTTGCCGGTGGCTCAACGTACTTGTGTTTGTCCTTCCTTGCTTCTGACAAAAGCAGGTAAGACATGTTTTTTTTTTTGTCTCCGAAGTCAGCACAACTTCACTGGTATCTGTTTGCTCTGACTTTTTACATCATCTCATTGCTACCCAGATGTTTTTCCACACCTGTCTTCTACTTCACTGCTCATGTGCCTGAAAAGATGGGTTAGTGTATCACACTTCTAACTTAATCACAAACACCATCTGCATTTATTCCTATATATGTTAGTCAGGTTATGTGATTCTCCAAGGAAAGAAGTCTAAAATCAGACTTCACTGATGTTTTACATCATCACCATAAAGAATGGAAGATTCGCACATTAAAAGTTCTTACAAAAGTAAGAGTTAAAGGTTCAAGCTGCCTTGCAAGTTAAGTTCAAATTGTGGCAACAGCTTGAAATCCTTACAGTAATCCTTAAAAGTAATTTAAATTTCTGATAGAAACAGTCAACAGATGGAAGATCAAAGTTTATTTTACTACCAGCATACAAAAAAAAAAACATATTGCACATCAAACAACCAAAACAAAAATAAAAATACTCTACTAAGGACTAACATATGTAGTTTATACAGAATAAACCTTCTGGAAATTGATCTTTTCAGTAGTTCAGGTTATGTCTTAATGGACATGACTAATTCAGCTTAGTGTTAACTAAAGCTATGTTTGATTTTTAAATACTGTACAGTTTAATAAATAAACCAAACAAAGCCTCAATGTAGAACAGTCACTGCCAATGTCACCCAGTATCCCTGCAGATTATGAGAATTTAACAAATGTATTCCAGTGGTCTGCAGATTTTTCTTCTACATACAGCATTTAAAAAACATGTATTAAAACAGACCAGTTTCCAGACTAAACTAATGGAGAAATTACATTTCAGTGCAAAATATTTTAGACTGCATTTCTTTCTAGTATTCCTCAGGTGAAGAAGTGGTTGCATATTATTAAAAATGTAACAAAAGCAGCTAATGCTTTCATAAAGAGTATTATGTTAGGGATCCCCCTCACATCTTTGCCATATTTTGAAAACAAAATAACATTTCCTATAGCCAGCAATTTTGTTTATTTAAATGTTACATATACTATCTCAAGGCACATCTGATGATATATTTATAACACAGTAGGTGTCAAAGTATGTTTAACATATGATTTCTTCAGGATCCCTCCCCTTTCTGTATTCCAAAATGGAGGAACTGAAAGTGCGGTGTCAAGACTGGTGATCCATATTCTATCTTTGGCAAGCTTATACAAGCACTATTTTAAATGTAATGTAGAAGAACTGTAAACTAGGAACTTCAGTTTATGAAACACCATTCAGCACGGCTTCTTCCTGATTGTTTCCATCCTCCTGAACAGTAACTTTCTTCTCATCAGCAGTGTGCTGTACTTTAGAAGGCTCATCCCCAGAAGTTGTAGCAGGACCATTCACTGCCTTTTCAGAAGGGCTGTTTTCATCAATAGCGTCTTTTGCCTTGAAAAAACAAAATCAGGATGGTATTATAAATTTACAGTGTCATGTAAGTTTCCCTCTGGCTCAATCGCAATTCTGCAATAGCAAACACTTCTTGCCCGCTTGTGCTAGTACCCTGCCACTGACAGCACCCTGTTGCTCACCTTGCCATTTATACGACACTGCTGTACCAGCACTTGCAAGGAAACAGTGCCAATGTAACCCTGAGACAGCACAGTCCGAGCAGACCCAGAATGCTTCAATTGTCTAACTAAAGGAAGAAGCTACCTGACAAGTGGAGTTTAACACCCCTTTCAGTGTATACTTTAACAGATTTTGTTAATAATACAGCAGTGGATCTTACTTTGCTAACCTCAGATGTAATTTGTGTCAGCAAGTTCAAGGATCCTGATTTGGGTGTTTTTTATGATCTTTAATACCACTCTGATACTTTAATGAGAACAGATCTCAAATCTACATTCTTTGTAATGTTACTTCTTTCTAAAATGGTTTGTACCAGTCAGTAAACATGCTTTCTAGCAAACTTGATCTGTAACATGTTCTAGGGAATACTTTTCAGGACTCATCCATGGGTAATTTTTACAGTTTAATCTTGTAGTGTTACATTATTAAATGCAATAGTTAAAGATGTGTGAAGTCTTAGTTTGAACATTACCCTAGACTTAGTTTGAGCATAAAGTCTGCAATGGCAATCTTTAAGTCAATAGCAGTTCTGTTTACTCTGGGTCATTTTTGCTTTAATGATTTATTCTTGAACCCAAACACAGTTCTAGTCAAATGTGAGTGATCTAATTGAAGCATTCCTTTACTCTTCTGCTGAAAAAGATTAGGAAAATAGAAAATGCACATAAAAAAAAGGAAGGAAAATAAAAGATCTTACCGTTTCTTTCTTGGTTTTGGCTAGTGTCTCCTTTGGAGGGTTTCTCTGTCTACTCTGAGATTCAGCTCGTGATATATAATCAGCTACTGTTACTGTTCAAGGAAAAAAATTACAGTGATGCTCACATCAGAATTATCATTAAGCTTCACATCTCTTTTCTGTACAAGCTATGCTGTAACTGGGGACATCTCACAAAAGGCCTTCACACTTACAGGTATCAACTACGCAGCAAGGCTCAATTTGGTTCTGTTAAATACAGCTTTCAATAAAGTTTGTGGCAAGGTGATGATCTGGAGGTGGAATTTTAAAGTTAAAAAGTTAATAATTTTGGCCCAAATGTAAATTTTGTTGGGGCTTTATAGATTGGGCTTGAAGAGATCAGACTGCAGGCTCTTTAAGCTATTGACTGTGTTTGTCATTGGGGTTTTGCCATCTCAACTAACAACGAATTTCATACTAATGAAATGAAGGGAAGTTAAAATATGAAAGGAACTGGGGAGGGTCAAAGGTCACTTACGATAAAGCAGCATTCAAATCTTTATTTCATGAAGCGATTGGCAAGAGAACTTGCCCTCCTCCTGGCATTCAAAACGCAATCCACACAGTTAACTCCGGCAGGCGGGTGGCTGGGGTAACTGTGGTGTGTGTATGGACACTTGGCAGCTCTGCATGAGCGAGCATATACTCAAAGACAGGACAGCCATGCCCGAGCTGTTAAGGCTACACTTAATGAATGCTGGGCAGGGCTTTGCTGACCCCTTTTCTTGTCTCACCCTCCCACCACACACATTCATGCAGCCTGGGGTTTGCCATATTCCACCCTCTTGTAACCACACCAACTGAGAGTCAATTCTGTCTTTAGAATCTCATACTACCAATTTACATACATGCTTGTAACTTTGATGAGATACGGCACATTAGAATTGCCAAGCACTGTCTGTTGAACAGCACAGTCGGTTGCACTCAGTGTATCATGCACTCAGGTGAACTGTTTTTCTGGCTTTAGGAATGACTGTGCATGAAACCTACATCAGAAAAGGAAGCACAACACAGGAATCTCCCCATTACGCTAAGAGAACTTTTTACAACTGGCTCCTTTTATCATGATCAAGATCAAGCACATTCCTTCACAAGGAGCTGTTTTTTTTTTTTCTTTAAAATGAGGTTCTGTACGCAGTTCCTGTGATGTAAAGGTGCACCTTTACATCACAGTTCATCTTTTAGGCACAGTGTCAGAATAGGAACCCAAAACATGTAACAATGTAAATCAAATAATGCAACCAAATGACTGGACTACATTGTTAGCATCAGGGGAGTTCCTCCTGTCTTCAAGTCCTCTTGCTATACACTTGCTAAGTATTTACAAAGAGATTTTTTAGAACATTTTTCACAGAGAAAGTATAACTGACTACCACTGCTCTTACTGCTGCATTTAAAAATATTTATTATGCAAACTGAAAATGGTATCTTGAACAAAGACATCAATAGGAATTAAAAAAAAATTAGTCTTTGGGAAATTCTGTTCTTTGAATACTTAGATTTAAAAGATGAATACCACAGCTTTCTGGAGGGATGACCAACATCTCACTACGTTGCTGGCTGAAATTAGCTTCTTAAAAGTAAAAGCTGAAATCCATTTTTACTTTTTCCTGCCCCTTTAATGAACTCCTATGACAGTTACAAAACCAGACATTGAAAAGTAAAGGGTTATTTTTGGCTTGGGTGTTTTTTTTCAGCAGGTGATGGGGGATGGTGGGTAGGGTGGGGTGGGGGTGTGTTTGGGATATTTTTTTTCTTTCCCCCAAGTTTTGGTTAGTGTAATACAACTTTTTTCTTCTGAAACAAATGTTGTATGAGCACCACAGATAGAAGGAAGACAAATACGGGTGAAATTTTGAACCTGTCAATCTAGAAGACCTTCTGTTACTACCTCACGCCATGGATATGCAAGCATTTTCTATATGGGCCATTAAACTGGGAATTAGCTAGTTTATCATTAACATTTCAAGTGTTAGTACACACAAAAGAAATGCAACAAGCCACAACAACAGAAAACTGGAAACATGCAATTTCATTTAAATTCCTCCTCCCCACCCTCAATCTGCAGATGACTTAAATCTGGACAAAAGCTGAAGACTGATAGCAGCAGTTCGAGGCAGGCACAGGGCTGGTGGATCCCACGCGAGTTCCCTCACAGTGCTCCGCCAGGACACCTGCATCCTGCTGTTCCAACTTCCTGCTGCTCAGCCAGTGCTGAAAAGGTTGTGTCACGTTCGGTGCAAGCGCACAGATGCACGTGAGCGCAGGCCACTAGCCTTTGCGTCTGTCGGGGTCCTGGAGCACTGAACTCAACAGCAGCCTGGCTATTGACCTCAGCCAGAACCAGATCAGAAGCGCAACTCTTATGTCCAAGCAAAGAGTTAGACATTGTAAATTAGTTTCATTAGACAGATTAAGAACTTTTGTAAATTCTCTTAGTAGAAGAAATGTCTTTTTATCTAGTAGTCTTATTAGTTATTGAGTAACCTTTTGATATGCAGCTCTATGTAAAACAGCAGACACAACATTCTCTCATGCTTTCGACCTAGAGATTACCCACAGCTCCACTCGAATTACCTGGCTGTCTATCTTCTGCCTGACCCCTGAAGCGACGCCTGCGGCTACGATTGCGTCGCTGGGGTTTTTTGTCACTATCATCTGCAATTGCAAAGTTGACCATGAACTATTTCTGATGATAAAATAAATAAATAAATTCTTCAGTTTCAGCATGGGGCATTTAAAATAGCTTCTGTTACAGACACAGGCTAAACAAGACAGGCTGAAAGAAAAACATTACTTTATACTGAAAGCATACAAAATAATGCAAAAGCTAGAGTTTACTTTTTGCTCTTGGTTCATTAAAACATTTAGGCATATGCTTAATGACTTCAGATTTCATTTATTAAATAAGTAACCATACGTCAAATTGCAGCCACATAACCCATGGAAAAAGAGGGTTTAATTTTGTTGTTTTGTGATTTTTTTTTTTTCCACTACAGCATTAACAAGCAGATTATAGTCTTGTCCCAGTGATTATCAAAAGAATTTACCGAGGGAAAGTACTTAAGCAGAAGCTGGGTGGAAACAAACTGACAGCTACTTAAGTAGCTTTCTTACACCGAGACTTAGGTTACCCAGGACAAAACAGAACACTGATCCAACAATACTGTTTGCATGAAAAAACAGCAGTACTAATCAGAAACAAACAGGCTAGCCTTTGGTGTCTTGTCAGAGTTTTTACAAAGAGGCACATGGAAATACTAGTGGAGCTCAGTGAACAGATCTGTTCCATGGCACAGCCGTGGAAGAAGTCTGTCTTCAATGAGACAGCAAACTTGAATGGAACAATGACTTGTCACTAACAGAAACGAATGATTGTTTTACTACACTTACATGGATAACCATTTTTGCTTAGCCTGTTCTGGGACTGTTATCCAACTGTTTACATACCTAAACCATTCTCATTAACAGAAGCTGTATCAGACTCTGTCATCCCATCCATAAGAACAGCATCTTCATCAGTCCTTCGCCGACGCGACCTCCTGCGGCGGTTACTACTGTGATGCGATTCACTAGCATCAGTGTCGACAGTCTGGTCTGACTCTGTGTTATCAAGCAAGCTGTAAGGGTTGCTGTCCGGATCTTTAAGCACTAAACAAACAAAAAAAAGTTTAGGCCTAAGATACTGCCATTGCATGTAATTTGATTTCCAGGCTGACTCACGCCTGCATGTGAAAGTTTCCATACAGAGCAACCTTACAACAAGATCTAATACACAGAACTACAGTATTTATGATTTCATGCTAGTTCCTCTATGACTTCAAACCCAGCAAGTAAGGCACCACAACAGGCACTTGTACCACTTCATCAGAAAGATTTTGAAGGTAACACTTAATGAACCTTTACTCAAAGCTGTGAAATGTGTAAAACACACCTTTTGCTTCACAGCAGCATGGGACTTCAGACACTACTGAAGTAGCAGGAATTGCCACAGTAAATTCTGATAAAGCGTAGGAAAACTTCCATCCTATGATTTCTTCTTTTCTGTATTTAAGCATAAGCTTAACACAGAGCAGCCATAGGTAACATGCCCAAGATTTATAAAATGTGGTGATATGATTATGTGTGTGTAGTAGAGGAAGGAAAAGAAGATCACTGTAAGCAGAAAATAAAAATCTAACAACATAGCATATGACAACACCCTTGGTACAGCTCCACTGAAATCCAATACATTAAGATTATAACACAAAACCGGAGTATTTTAAAATACTAGTTCTACAGGATATTGCCAGGCACAAGAACTAAGCTCAAGATACATGTGAAACACAGTACCAGAGCTAATGGATGACTTCCCACCACGAGGTCCACCACGCCCACGCCCTCCAGACACGCTACGTCCTCGTCCTCCAGGACGTCGTCTGTTGTCACGCTGGTGTCTGCTTTCTCTGTCATCTTCTCCTGCCAGGGACCAGTCGCTAAGTTCGTCTTTTCTCTCAGATTCTGTTTCAGAGGGATTAGAGAGCTCAGAGTTTGTACCTTGTCAGGAAGGAAAAGAAAATTGGAAATCAATATGAAATTTGGCACTGTATTTAGTTTCATAACCTCACAGAAGTCTTTCAACCAGCATGGCTGGCTACATGTATCTACAATACACAATAATATACATAAATACAGAACAGTAATATAAACTTATAAAAGCATGTAAGGGTATATATCATTTTATACTATATACACTCATATATAAAAATATATAATATATGAACTATATAGAGCAGAAGTTACCCAGGTTTCTAAGATTTGTTTGTAACAACATGCAAAATAAGGGCTCAAAGACTACCAAATGGTAACTTCCATACACAGATAAGCCAAGGATGAAATGGTGTTCCCTCTCTTTGTGTCGCACTGCAGGCATTTGGTTGCTATTTCTAGGCAACTGCTCTGAAATTCCCAGGCACAACTTTGCCACCTTAGAGCGGATGGCTGTTGCTTGGCAACCTCTTCTGCCTGTTGGGATGCTGCCTTGAACAACTGAACCATTTGTATTCAACAGCATCTGGAACATCTTGCCCCCTCTGAGGTAACCAAACCCACACAGTCTCACACTACTTGAAAATTCAACACCTACCATTCATTTAAAGCACCCAGGAACACCCAAATAACTATTCTGGAGTAAAGATACATAGATCCAGATGCTCCTAGCCTACAATTCTTGTCCCTTTTTTTTTTTCTTTAGGGGTGGAGAGAGGGAAGGGAGAGTTTTTCAAATGAAAGTCTGTGTGTATGTAAACAGCTTTCAGTTCAATTTATTCAAACAATTCATAGCAAAAGAGGAAAAAGAATGACATTACAAACGTCAGCATTATCATCAGAATAAATCCAAACAGCATGGCACAGTCCTGGAAGCCGGAGTCAGTGACAAACTAAATTCCAACAGGCAGTGGTGTCTGATGTTGTAACAGAAGTGAGCTACATGTAGATGATCAAGAGTCATTTACTGTATTAAACAGACAGCTTTTCTTCTCCTTTGTTTACTGAAACACCTACATTTCTTTGTGAAATGTGTCTATGTTGAAATGCAGGCTGCCACCATTTGGGGAGCTGCTGCTGACTGAAAAAGGAGACACATACACCTCTAGGCATTGAACAGCTTTGCCTCCTTAATTTAAAAATCCATCAGAAAATCTCTTGAACAAATAAGTTACTTTGGTTTACTTTTCAAAAATGAATCCATGAGATGGCCATGCTCACAGACAAGCTTTTTTTTCTCCTCAATCAAAACAAATAGTGCTAATTCCAGATCTATTTTTTGTGTCTCCTGAGAAGTATCCTTCCCTCCAGCTTTGCATGATGTAGCTACTAATGTCGAAGGACAAGATCTTACTAGAGTCTGGTTTGCTCATTTTTTTCAATTTAAAATGTAACTTCAACGAGAACATAAATCTAATTAGGTGGTTTGAGCTGTATGAAAAACTTTACATTTTCAACCCTACCTTCACTCTACGATGCTGAGCACAAAATCGAGACAGCTCTGGATTCCAAAGTATTGTGAGGACTCACTCAGTAGATGTTCAAGGAAACTCACCGTAACCAGATGTGTAATTGGGGCCTCTGCGGCCTCTCCCCCTTCCACTGTAGGATCTGGAACCTTGCACAGACGAGAGGGTGCTCTCATCTGTCGTATAACCCTTTTCTTTTTCAGGAACTCTAGCAGAAGAGGGTCTGAAACCCATCCCAATCTGACGCAACTGCTCATCAATCTGCAGCCTTTCCAGTCTTAGTTGTTCCACCTCCTACAGGAAACAAAACCAATTTCTGATAAAGAAACATTCTTCTCCCTAACAAAATACCAGTCATCCTTAAAGCCAGTGTGCCTGTGGGAAAGTTAACACCACTTTGAAGGTGACTACAGATAGTGGAATTGAAGCATGAGCTCTGCAGTCTCTGAGTTTTGGAAGAACCTATAACCTTTCTGTTAAATCACAGCACAGAAAGACTGTTTTTAAAGACTATTATTACCTTAACTATACTTCACCACATTTTCATAGAATCATAGAATGGTTTGGGCTGTAAAGGACCACCTGCCATGGGCAAGGACGCCTCACCGTAAACCATGTTGCCCAAGGATCTGTCCAACCTGGCCATGAACACTACCAGGGATGGAACATTCGGAACTTTGGGCAATTCTTCCTTACACATAGCTTGAACTTCCTTGTTTAAGTTTGAACCCATTACTTCTAGTCCTATCACTACAATCCCTGATGAACAGTCTCCAGCATCTTCGGAGGCCCCATTCAGGCTTAACAATTTAATTAAAGTTAATTAAAAAAAAAAAAAAAGGCAAACTGGCAAAGTAACATGATTTCTTTCTGTTAACTCAACTGCCACACCTCCAACACATCTAAATGCATAATTATACTAGGGAACATTTAGAACAAGTGTGCCACACTAGAAATTCCATCCTACCTCAACAAAGCATTAACTTCAGAACAACAGAACACTAGCATAGACAAAAAAATTTGCTTATCGCTTCCCCAAAGCCACTTACAACGGTGCTCTTTACAAGCCAATCCTTTCAACACCAACAACACTATGTAACCACAACATACTTACAGGCCTATATACCTGTGAGCATGGGGTGAGCTCAAGGCACCAAACCTTAAATTTCAACATACCAATTGTTTATCAGTTTATCAATGGCAAATCCCACTGAAGTCAAAGCTGTTGATCTAAAATTCTGTCACTCAAAGTTTCCTCTACAGAAAATTTCTTCTAAAAGACACTTACCTTTAGATATGCGATGTGGTATTCTAAGAGAACTTGAACGTTTCCAATGCTTTCTTTTGTACCAACAAATACAAATGGTACCATTCCCTACAGAAACAAAATGTCAAATCTTATTTTCAGGAAGAAAGTAATCATCAAAACAATGCTTTCTGTTCAAGTTACATGGGAAAAAAAAAAAACAAAAACTAAACCTGTTTAAATTACAAAAGTGAACGAAATAAGCCCAGACAGTAATTGAATCTTGGGCTGCAAAGACACAATAGAAATAGCTCAGACTAGGGTGATGGTAAGGGCTTATACATTAATGACAAGATTGCCCAGCTTTCCCAACAACTATTCTGGCTGTTGAGCTGACTTGACATACAGTGTTTACATTCCCCCAGGTAACACAACTGCTACATGGGTTTATCTCAGGCGCTGTTAAGAGCATGGAGAGTTTACCAAGAAGTGTAAAGTTGGCTTAATCAGCCACTGGACTAGATGAAGCACCTGCAGGAGATTTTATCTTATGTTCTCATAGATTTTAAGTATGTAAATACTATTTATGCTATCAAACCCAAATTAATTGTGCAGCTGAAGTACATACAGGAGGAAAGGATTAAAAAAAAAAAAAAACACACCTCCCAGTCTTGCTTCAGCAGCAAAAAAAAACCCTTCCTGTTTCATACAAAATTTACTACAAGATGCTAGTCGGGAAAATACAGTATCAAAACTGCTTCATCTATCTCCACAGAACAGTCAGAAAATTGTTTTTGTTAAAACAGTCCTTAAAACTACCTAAATCCCAGACATCATGTGTTTCTAACATGGACATCACCACGAGAGGCTGGCCACTATAACAATAGGAAGAGTGTGTGGGTCATAAAAGCTGTACTTATAAACTGCATAATGATGAAGAAATGAAATGGTGACCCCTCTCTGAAGCCATAAGGAAGCACTTTAAGTCATGTGAGTCACATTCCAGAAACTCTCACTTTCTGCATACATTTTGCTATGTGTTCTTTGTTAAATGATTCAATGTAACTGGCTCTGAAAGTAAAAACCTAATCACAGGAAGAAAGAAGAAAGAATAAAGTACTTACATCTTCACGGGGCAGTTTATTTTCATTATCTCCTTCAATTCTCACCCTGACGACTCCAGACTTGTCTACAATCTCCTGAATCACTTTTCCATTTTTTCCAATAACTTTTCCTTCAGAGGGCAAGAACGGTTAATTTTGCACCCATATGCAAAGTATATTAATGGATTTCTTGATACCTTATGTATGATAACTGTAACAACCACCTGACTCTACTTTACCATTCACTCAGTTTCAAATGTTTGTCCTACTTCACACACACAAAAAAACTAAAGAAAACCCCACACTGTGCCAGAATTATGAGAGGGAAACTTGGCAAATGAAACTCTGTGTGTGTACATATATATATGTATGTATATATACATGGTTATACACAAGTATATTCTATGCATATATACATATACACATAGAATGACAATGACTGGTGGAGATCACCGCTACGTAAGTTTCAAACAGAACCAAACCAAGAGTAAAATGGCAAAGTTTTGCAAATGCTTACTTTAAATTTACATATCAAAATCATTTGCCACCCCCGACTCCACATGTACCCTCACTCTCTCCTGGCATTTTGACAGGCAGAGACAACATATTTGTTGGGAGTCTCTTAAAAAAAACCCAAGTACATAATTATTTTCTGGAAGTTTCTTTTGCCTTTACAACAAATGAGGACTGCCCATACTTCCTGTATTACCTTTAAAAGATTTATTTTGAGATCCTGAGTGGGATCTAAACCAAAAGGTTCTTCAGAACCCTTAAATCTCAAACAAAGTGACTCCTTTGCTCCCTTACTAGAAGTTCTTAGTTCATCCTTACAGGAAATATTTCTTCATTCCAGCTACAAGATCAGGCACTAAAAAAATATTTATGTTTCATTTAAAGGGAGCTAAAACATCTGAAAAAAGGGTCTAACAGCCAAAAGTGTGTGACAGAATACGCTGTAAGGAATGATCTTCACAGCAGAGATCAACAGGATACAAAATGCAAAAAGCATTAAAAAAAAAAATCAAAACACTTCTTTTCCTCAAAAGTTCAAACAGTTCAGGAGGTTTATTTTTTTCTTCAAAAACATAACCCAGCTAATCATTCTGTGCGCCTGCAATTTTGTGTAGCAGTGATTCTTTTATTCCCACTAAAATAAACCACACTTATGTGCTGAACATATTTCTAAGGGTAATGGTTACCCACTATTTTGGAAAAAGTCCCCAGAAGCATCAGTAGCCGAAACTGGCAGTTCGGAGGATGGCACTCCTCTGTCTTGGTACAGCAAGAGCTGCCTTGGGCACAGTGTGGTTATCTTCAATTTGAGTCATTAGTGATCATTGCACTTCTTTTAAATTGTGTTCATAAAATGCAGCTAAACATCTGCCTGCTTACATATATATATGACCATAAGTGAGACTGGCAAAATGTATGCCTTCATCATAACCTGGTAATTGTAGTTCTTTTCAGTTAAATCCATTACTATGACTAGTGCCGTGATTCTTATAGGGGTATATTCATCAATCAATGGTCCAACTAAGTCTGCAGGATGAGATTATCGAAAAAGTGTTCCTATACAAACTAGCTTTATCATTAAGCAGATGAGAGAATCAGAGTTGCATTAAATAAATAATTTGCAGAAGTCCTATTAAAAAGGCCTAAACCAACAAACCAACGAAATCCTATACCTTAAGTTGCTCAAGCTGCAAAACTTTGATATCAAAGTTCTAGGAGTTTGCACATGATTTATTTAAATTACACAGTCTATAATATGCAACCTCCAAGCCCAAACCCCACAGGTTAAAGCACAGGTTTTAATTTCTCCTTTGGATAAGCCAAGCTGTTGAATCAGGTACAACACCTGCACGCTTATTACTGCCTTCATGCCAGCATTGCCTGGGACATGGTAATGTCAAGCAGCCAGACTCAACGTAACAAGCAGAATGAGGAAAATGGAAAATGCACCCCAGGAAGACTGAACTAGGGGATGCATATTTTCTCTTCAAGAGGAGTAAGACAAACCTCACCTTCAGGCAGCTTATGATACAGAAGATACCATAATATGCACTTACAAGTTTTGGGAAGCTATACCTTCATGCAGCTAAAGCATAGAAAAATGCTCATTTCTAGATTTAGAATAAGGCCGGTTGACACCGCTGCTTGACACAGCTGCTCAACATCATCCAACCATAACCTCTAAGCATCTCAACCCAGGAGAGAACAATAACATGAGGACTAACTTGTGTCATTCTTGTGCCTCAACTGCATTACATCCATATTAGATTTTGGAATTTAGTTTCAGCACTTCCCAGTTGTCAATTTGGCAACCCTTATTTGTTGTTCTTTTTTTTTTTTTTTAAACTAGAATGTGAACTTCAAATATTACCACTGAATTTGACAGAACAAGTCTGTAATCAAACCATCTTAAGTGCCAAAATCCCAACAAAGTCTTATCCAATAACAATATATGTAATTTCTTAGTAATTCCCTGATACATACTGTTTCAAAAGATCAATCACTTTCCATTTAAAAGGAGAAATCAACTTTGATACTGGCATCTAAATCTTTGCAGAGTCATGCCGATTAGATTCCCTTCCCCCAAGTTTTTAAGTGTTAGCAGCATTACATACCAACAAGATTTCTGGGAACTTGAATAAAATCCTCCACAAATTCCAAGTAACTTCTAGCCTTTTTTACTGCATCAGCAGTCTGGAAATGAATTAAAAAAATTTGTGAATATAATACGTTAAAAATAAAGCCTTGCAGAACAGCTGCAAGGCTTCAAAATATCAAGTTTATTTTCAAAAAGAGAGGAATAGAGACAAGATTAATCTAACTTTGACCCGTTAAAAAAATGAGTAAAATGCCCAGAGACAGAATTCATTAGCAAAGCATCAGTAACACATACAACATTTTTTCATATTAAAGATATTTTAAAATATTATCTGCAATTTCTCATGAATAAGCCCCAGATGTAAAATATCTTATGGATGTATCTTGAAGCAGTTTCTCATAGACATTGACAGGGGAAAAAACAGCTAATTTTACTCTTTTTCACCAAAATCAAGACAATTTTCAAATCTGGAATCCATTTATAAAACCCAGTAATTATTACACAGATTTTGCACTGAAAAGGAAGAAATTTGTAAGTGGTCCTACCAGTGTTCACAGAAACTTCAGCTTACAAGAATACTATGCTAAAAGAAACTTCAGATCATGTATCTCATTTCACCTGACTTCAGTGAATGAGTAGGTAACATGGCTATGACAGACGGGCAAGCCATGAAATTCTCATTTAATCTCTGCATTTCTCTCAGAACTGCTTTGGAAGCACCCAGTTTTTCCTCCACAGAAACTGTGCTACCATCAATACTGTCTGCAATGTAAATCTTTCAATTTTTAACATTTTTAAGATGCAATATGCTATTATCCAGAACACGCAGAAAAAAAGGCAATGGAGAAGATGAATTTTAGGCTCATTTGTCTCTTGACAGTGTCTAAAGAATATGTCACCTGATAAAGACACTTCCAAGACTGAAGGACAAGCTCTCCACAGAACTTCACAGGCTCACTGTTAAGTAGTGACTGGTTTTACAGCCTTTTCCATAAGCAAAGTGTACTGATTTTTCAGCATATACTAAATGGAACAGCCATTACAAGCTCTCTCCTCTATGAAGTTTCTGTTCCCTTCTTCAGTATTAAAGAGGACAGAAAAAAAGAACAACAACAACAAAAAAAAAAAAAAAAAAAAAAAAAAAAAAAAATCA
>JASSUY010019578.1:0-13881 GCA_032466535.1 Forpus xanthops
AAGGCTGCTATGAGGTCTCCATTCAGCCTTCTCTTCTCCAGGCTGAACAGCCCCAACTCTCTCATCCTATCTTCATACGGATGAGTGTTGGCCAAGAACTATAAAACAAAAAAAATCTAGGACATCCAAAATACTCAGACTGCATTTATAAAAACAAGATCCTTCCTCTTTCATATTTAACAGCTTACTATAAAAGGAAAGCACTTTTATTAGCACTATATTTTTCAGCTTCATGCAATGTCTACGCCATTTCATTCTGTTACCAAGCAAACAAACATACTTGACTACACCTAGGAGATAGATGCGCTAATCAGCAATTTGTGTGTCACCAGCACCATAGAGTCTTCGTAATATGACAGAAGATTTCTAACAGAACTTCCATCTCCTGCAAAGATGCTAATGCCAGCCATTTCCAACACAAGCATTATCACCAGCACAGGCATTCTTATACAGTTCTTCAAAGAGAGGTTTTAAATATTCAGTCAAAGGTTTCAACAGCACTCTCCCATTGCCAATCAGTGACAGTGATATCATTTAAATCTTTGATGATGACAACACTAAAAAAAAAAATATATTACAATCCAACTCAGCATCACAATATTGCTAAACCTTCATTATATGCCATAGGGGATTTACACATTAACTGGCACATATTTGGAATAGCATTTTAGTACTGCACTGCAAAAAAAAAAAAAAAACAAAATAGAACAGAAGGGAAAAATACATAAAAGGGCAACAGAATTTTAAAAAGTACAGGAAAGCTTGAATAGGTGGAAGAACTACATACATTCAGATTCTTTAGCCTGGGAAGGAAAGAAAGAGATGACATAAAGCAAATGTGAGGAACACCTTTCCCTATCCTTCAAGATACAGGTAACTTGAAAGTGTTCTTCTAACACATGAACCAGGGGATAGCAGGCAAACAATTAAGTATCTGCCAGGTACAACCAGGCAGAAAAGGACTTCTTCACATAACACATAGTTAAGAAGCTGCCACAAGGATATTACAGCAGTGAAAACTGGGCCTTAGCTCCAAGTCACTAAAGGCCAGGAGCAGATGTTAGGAAAGGAGGCTTTTTCTATTCCTCCTTCTCATAGCAGTTGCTGCTGGAGGCAAGCTAATGAGCCGAATGGACTTCTGGTCTGACCCTGGCAGCCTTTCTTAAACTCACAAGGGCTGCCAACTACTGAAGACTGGGGGAAACAAATGCATCTACCCCAAGCTGTGCAGTCAGCTTTCATCGTAGGTTCAGGCCTCAAACCCTGAGGGACTTTATTCCATTGTGAAGGTTGACAGCCTTGCACAGGAATCTGTACTCCCTTTTTGTTACTCCTTCTGAGGGATTTGCAAGCAGACTTGAACTCTTGCGGAGGGCTCTGCTCAGTTCTAGTGCTTTGCTGGGAACAGAAGGATCTCCACTAGCTGTTAAAAAAGAAAAGCAGAATGTGGCTAGTCTGTGGTCTCTGCTGCTGAAGCAGAAAACCCAAGGTATAGGAGGGATGGGGAAGAGACCAAAGAGGAGGAACAAACAGACAGGGTGACACAAGAGACAAGGTGACACAAACCAGAACCAGGCCAAGCAAGATAGTAAAAGCATAACATTACAAATTCTTCCAGGGCCTCATTTCTAAATCTACAAAATACCAGAAGGCACCAGTCACAACTAAAAGCACTCACTGTCTGAACACTACACCACTACTTTCAGAACAGATTCCAAGTCAGGCTGGCCATACAGAGAAGGAGGACCAAACACAAGGCACATGGTATGCATTATTTAAGAGGAGGAACAAACAAAGCTGCAAAGTGTCAACCTTGTCAACCTCAATCAATGCTCGTGAGATGTATCACTGCAACTACTACAACTGGGGAGAACAAAGAGAAAATAAAGAACTGGAGTTTAACAAATGAAGTACATCCAAGTAAGCCATAAAATGTTCTTGGGGGTTCTTCAAAAGCAAGAAAAACATAATACTATCTGAACTCAAATCTAGTTATGCCTGCTCTACTTTCTCCACTATGTGGTAGTAATGTGCCATGACTAACTGCATCCTTATTTCACATAAACATTAGTCTTTAACTCTAGGATTCAGACTGGAAATGCTCTTTGCAACAATCTGCTACCAACGTATCTAAAAAAAACCTGCTTTAGTGACAATTCTTCGTAAATGGCAAAATACATTTCAACTGATTCAAGCTATTCCCTGAAGGGATTTATTTCCAACTATTACTGACGTTTTCCTGTCTTATGTAGCAATAATGTATCTTATTTGTAAAAACAAATATTGTACTGACTGTAAATATTATTACAGCAAATCAGGTACACGAAAGATACTTATTCTGCTTCTAATTTACTAAAGCATGCTAGAGTACACACAGTTGCTGTCTTGCTTGGGTTTTTTTAAACAATTGCTTACAAGAGCTGACTAAATGCAATAAACAACTGCCTATCATAAAAACACCTGCAATAACACGAAGAAACAAAAGCTTTGACAGTGAACTGAATTTCTGTCCTCTTAGTCCAAATTACACTTTAATAATACAAAGAACTAAGCAATGATTTATTTATTTTTATTTAAAATAAACAGTCATTTATACTTTATTTTAAGGAATGCGGTCAGAGTAAGCGGTTGACAAAGTCAAACACTTTTGCCATCAGGAACTAGGTAATAAAATACATAAAGCATCCAAGATTTTCCATCATATCACAAAACAAAAACCAGGATTTCAGAATCATTCTTCCTCTCCTATCCTACACTAAAAAGGGCAGTAAAGGATGGGGGTATGCTCACATACATGAATGCTAACACATCAAAGCATGCACGGAACTTTACAATGCTCTGTCTTTTTTAGTGAAGGCAAAACAGTAATGCTGGTAAGAAAGAGGGAAAAAAATAAATGAAAATAGGGAAAGAAAAACTAAATGATAGCCACAGAAGGCTATATTCACAGAAGCCTAACTACAAAAAGAACTTGAAAAACCTGTGGAAATGCTTTCTAGCAAAACAAAACTGGTTCTTTTTCTTGTAAAATACTCATTACGTCATAATTGAGAGCAAATATCAAAACATTTACAGCAATTTCAGCAAAGGTATTAGGAAACTCATAACACTAATGTGCATATATCAACGTGCATAATACCAATTATCCACTATATATTTGTAAGGTACTGTCAATGTTAAGGGGGTCTTTACCCCAGTTGGGAGTTTTACCCCCTTATGGGGGAAGCATGGGGGCGTTCTATTGGGAGTATAACCTTTTACTGGGGTAAGCTACCTGTCACGTTAAGTGGGTCTTATTTCATACGTCAAAATAAAACCCACAAAAAGTTCCCTTTATTAAAGTATTTTTACATCAAATTTGGAAATCCAGATTAATATCTTGTTATTTTATATTTTTTGTTTGATTAAACTCTAAGCCACTATTCTGAAAAGCATTTTGCTTGTTTGTTTGCTTAAAGACACTTCCTGTCTGCCTGTACTTGTGAACTCCATAATACAATGTCCAGAACATGAATGTTTGGTATCCCAAAAGATCCCTGAACACAGTACACAATCTGAAGTACTCAGGGATATTTTATTACTTATTCCACAGGGTCAAATGGCATTAAAAGGAATCCCAGGAGAGGCAGAAATGAATCAGAATTAGAAATGAATCAGAATTATTTAACTTTCCCAAGGCTGCACCCAGTCAACACTGGGCCTCAGTACTGTGATTTCCAGTCACATGCTACATTGCATTCCTCACTGTCTCGAACTTCAATGTTTTGTGAAGTCAAGGTCTAGGAGGGAAGAGGTGGGTGAACTCAGACATGCAAGGGACAAAAAAGCCTATCCTGAGAGTTCTTGAAAATAAACTAGTTAAGTAGAAACTAAGAGATGTACTGCAGTCAAGAGAATGGGCAATATATCCTTCCAAAGGATTGCTTCATACATCTCCTACAACAGGAAGAAGAGAGTACAGTGATGGCACCAGCCCACTCTTAATGGCATGCCTAGGGTGAAAATCAAGTGCAAAACAGTAAGTCTTCATAAGCACAAGTGAAAAGCAAGGAGGACACTAGCTGCTTATTCTCCTTAAAGACAAACAAGCCACCCCTTTCAAAGAGCCTTTTTTTATGACAATACTGCAACCCACTAAGAATATTCCATTGCTGGCAGTGTTCAAGGCCGGGTTGGACATAACCTTGGGTGGCATGGTTTAGCGGGAGGTGTTCCTGCCCATAGCAGGGGGGTTGGAACTAGATGATCTTGAGGTCCTTTCCAACCCTAACTATTCTATGATTCTATGATTCTAATTTGTACTTAATACTATTTTAACATACTGGAAGGAAAGACATTTTCTCATAAATGGTATTTCTGAATTAGATTCTACAACATAACACTGTTCAGGTTATAGGCTGTAATGAGTAAAATAATTGATTTTTACCTTAAACATGGAGTATGTAATTTGAACTTACATTTAAAAGCCATGAACGACAATAATTTATCAACAAAAAAAAAATCATGTATCACTGTATGATGGAAATGAGAGCATATTTAAAACTGGCTGTTCAGTTGAAGGTGGAAAAGCTGTACACATGCTAGAAAATAAGTTAAAATCAGGAAGAACCTGACAAATTGAAGATACGATCTGAAATAACTAGAATGCAGCCAGTAGAACAAGTACAAGCTTTTGAACTCCATGCTTTTGCCCATACCCAAAGAGGAATAACCAGCCAGCAGTACTGTATAGAAGGATCACAAACAAAAGGTGATTAAAAGACAAAGAGCATCATGCTGAAATTTATTAACAGCTGATCCTGTAGCAGAGCAGTGGAGTAGAGTAGACTGACCTCTTGAGGTCTCTTCCAGCCCTATTTTTGAACAATAGACATACGATGCTGCTTTTCACCATATTTTCCTCATCTCCACATATGTTACACATATATTATTATACACCTTTCTTCCCCCAAAATCTACCTCCTACTCTACTTAGATTCAGTCTATTTCTGAATTTTGAACACAATCCCACATTTGTGTGCAAAGATAATATTTTAGAATCAATGTCCCAGTATTATAACATGTGCTTTAACTTAATCTGGCCAACAGACAACCAGCAAATCTTATTTAAGGGATTTTTTTAAGACAGTCGTTGGGAATAATACAAAGATCACTGTCAGTATCACCCATGGACCAGCAAAGGGTGGGGAACTATGCAGTTAACTTGTCCTGTCAGTCTCAGAGTTTAAATGTTTTAATCTTCCATTAATTCAAACAAATCATGGGAGCAATGTATTATCTGTGAGCCAGGGGTAGTAGACCGCTGCCCTAACCCCTAGTTTGAAAAAAGGCTAAACTACTTGTCCTATCTTTGATCAAGCCCAGTAACAGGCATTAAAGAAATCTCATCAGGTATTCACAATGATTTAAAATTCCATTAATTATTTTTCCCCACTGAACAGAATGAACATATTTTGTGGAATTCTAAGGATATGGGGGTGGAGGGGGTGAAGAAGTGCTATTATTCACACTAGCCAAAGTCTTTATTCATTCAACAGAAATAGACATGTAAGCTCTTCCAGAAGAGAAGTCAGAGAAGTTCAGATCATCCAAATTAAGCTCCTGCTTCAAATCATCTTTTGGCAAAAATACCTTATCTTCATGGGCTATAGCACATAAGCTAACTAAATTACAAACTGATCTTGGGTGAAGCGAGTATCCTCATGTATCCACCTAGTGGCTGTGACATACCTCAGCGCAGTGTCACTGTGAACTAGTAAACTGCTTGATACATGGGTCTAATACATATATACAACACTATATACAAATACCTAAGGTTTATAGCTTTGCTATGATATAAAAAAAAATATTAAGGAAGACATACTATATGGTGTTCTGTATTATCTTAAAATAAAGATTAAATTTTTAAAAATTATGAAGTCAGTACATAGTAAGTAGTAGAGGATGAAGAAGGAAGAATGCAAATACTAATAGGTACCAATAACCTTCTATAGTATAGCTGAGAATCCACAGATCAAAAAGATCCTCTGAAAGGATTTATGGAGCTGCTCTTAGCAGATTTCCTGCACTATCTGACAAACCAAAGAGATGAGAAAGATCTGCAATACATCAACAAGAATAAACTAAGAAACAAACAAATGAAACAAATCCAAAACCAGCTCCTCTGAAGAACCCACACTTTGGTTGTCCAGTTGAAAGCCTGCCCAAGGTACGATGTAGGAGCAGCTAAACTGTCACAGCCTTGTTTCCTAAATATAGGCATTATTGTGGTGCCAATTTTAGCACCAATTAGTACGGGTGCTCTGAGCAAAACATCTTCTATTGTTGGGACATTCATGCCTTTTTTCCACACAGATTTCTGTAACTAAGAAGAATTCAGCTGATGCTGTAACATTTTGTTTCCATGGGGAACGGGCGTGGAGAAAGAAAGTACACGTTAGGCTTTTTTCTCCTTCCTTCCTCTATATGGCTGTTTTCTTTCAACTTCGGGAGCCTTAGCACCTTTGAACCTGCAACTGCTCAGTCAAGTTTACTTGAAAATGCCAAGCATATCTGAAAGTTATTGGGCATAAATGCATATATGTGTAAATATCACAACAGCATCATTACCCAGGGTTCTTTCCAAACGTGAGGGATGGCTGAAAATCAGGTAATTTCATATACTTTAAACTGACTCCAGCAATCTAAGTTCTTCATGTCCTTTTAGATGAACGCTAGATGTTTATTATCTATGCCTGGTTCTCCACGAAGACTTTGTAATGTACCATTTTGGCTAAGGTCATTTAGGAGCGGAGAGAACATAGTTCTACTGAAAATACTACTTTAGATTTTACTGTGAATGCAAAAGGCTTTATTAACACCTCTAAAACAATCATCGGGATAAAAAATACTGCATAAGGTTCTCCACATTTCTATTTTTTTACACCTGATACAAACAGGGATATAGTATGAACCAGAAATCACAAAAGGCTGAACAAGAAAATAACGTATGCTGGCATTTTAATAAGAAACAAGATCTTGATGCATATGCTGTATAATTCCTCATTCACAGAAAGACACATATATACGAATGTTTAGTTTCCAAAGCAAAGCTCTGCTGAAAGTTATACCCTAGAATATACACCTGCTAAATTTGGTTCCTCCCTTCTCACAGACTTTGAAACTTAGGAGCTGCCAACGCTTTAACAAGTGCACGACTTCACAAAAAGCATGAGTTTACACCCAGAATAAAAAAGGAAGATATGAATTTGTTTAAGTTATCAGCCAAGAAGATTATTGACACTGAGATCAGTATTATTACATCCAAAAAAAAACAAAAAACCACTGGACTTTGCTTTCAGACACATGTAGCTAACAACACTCCTGCTCACAAAATGCCAAACCACCTTTCTCCATTTATTTCTCTTTGTTGTCTTCCTAAATAACTGCAGTCTCTCCTAAGTGTATCTTTTCTCATTTTATTACTTTAACATCTCTCCTAACAAAGACATATTTATCCCACTGGATCTCTTTCTGTCTAGGTCTATAGTTTTGACAAACTGTGAGGTTCTGTAAGCATTTCTTGGAGACCCCTGAGAGCAAGCAGCTCGGAGGAAACATACACACCACAAGTCATTTGCTGCCTTAAGGATTCTCAAAGTCCTATCCTGTCCAAGCCTCGTTAAGAAAGATGCAGGGGAACCTCACATAAAAATAAAGAAACCTCACTGCCAACTTGAGAGTAGCCAAGAGAAGCTCACAGGATGCTCAAATCCATTCTGAACTGCAAGATGGACTCACTGTAAATTCATTTCACAGACTATTAAAGGAACTGTTATAGGTAATTATAGGATACCATAGTTAGTTGCAGGAAGGAAAATATTATGGTAAAACAAAACAGTGACCAAAAGAAACACTACATATCAACAAGTGGTACATAAATTAGTCCACCAATCAAGTATCTGAAGAGCCTAAATCCCATGAATGCACAACGTGTTGTCACTACCACCTCTGAAAAATACAGAATCTCATGAATACAGGCAGAAAGAAACATAAAGTGAAAAAGTCTCTATAAACACAGAAATGTAGTCCCCAGCTCTCAAATCTGGTTCAGCAAAGGTAAACAATGAAATAGGCTATTCCATGAAAATTGCTACAGATGAACAGGACAAGCTTTAACACTTTCAGCCTAAACACAGCTTATACACAAGAGTGAAAAGTAAACCACCATGGTATGAAGATCATATTAGCTTTTCCAGTAATAGCGGCCCTACCACCTGTCATCATCCTGGATGACACTTCAGCCTTGAAGAGGATATCCTCTTGTACCAAGCAAGAAAGAAAAATCCAAATTGATGCAGGTGCACAAAATAAAAATAGAAAGAAAAATATGGAACCAGGGAAAAAAGAATAGATACTGCAAGTAAGAAAGGAAAGGGAAAAAGGGCAGCAACTGCTCTGAGTAGTCATGAAAACAGACAACCAATGAAAGCACAGACTGAAGCCAAAATAAAATACGTTTCTGTGCTCCTGATTCCCATGCAAACATGGGGCTCTAAAGAATTTGATCTCAATTGGACCTATTATTCAAACATCAGTTGCCTGTTTGTGACTCAAAAGCCTACAAGTAATCGGCAGGCAAACACTTAAAGCATTGGATATTCTATAAACATGCATTTCACAGACCAACTAACAATGTTGTGTTTTACATGAAGCGTAACAAATTTGCAGCTGGACGGGACAGACCTGCTCCCCGAGGTTACTCCACATCTTCTTTAACAGCAGTTTTACATCACTGATGCATGTTACTAAAACTCTAGGAACATTTTCCAAAAATAGATTATATATTATTTTTTCTATTCTGTTTTCCAGACCAGTGCTCTGCAAGAGCCGACAAGCAGAAGCATCTTAAGGTTTACTGCTCGTGCCAGTTTTGCCAAGAAGTTTCATACTGAAAAGTAGGCACGTACACAATCAGATTCAAACTGCCTCTGAACTGCTGAACAAAGCAGGCTGAAGAATATTCAGTGTATGTGAAGTGATTTTTCCCAGAAGTATTAAACCAGTCATATATAAAATAAATATGGATCACATAACTTTGAATAGAGTGCTGTGAGGTTTTTTCCACTCATGTCATAACTATCCAAATGGTAACACAAAGGTACAGTAATCAGTTCTTGGCAGCTAAACAGATTACTGCTCACATTTGCAAAATGGCATTCATGAGTAATAATATCAGAAAGTTGAATAATTTTATATTACAAAATGCTAACATTTGTGTAGAAACTAAGAACCCCGACTCGGGTATTCACGAAATCTAATCCAAAACATACTTCCTTATCTCATGCTTTTTGATCTTGGGTATTATACCCTTGTTTAGTCTCCACAGAAGCAGAAGGTTGCTATATAATCAAATCATACACTACAAAGTAGTGTGATGGCATGATACACTGCAAACAACACTAGTATCTTACTTGGGCTACCACAGAGACACAGAACTGTTAGGAAAACATTAGACCTGTAAAAAAAATCACTGGCAAATCTAGTAAACATGAAGTTACTCCAACACCAAGCTCAACTGCCCCTGGTCTGTTGCTGTTGCTGTAATTTCTTTAACATACACACACACACACACACACACACAAACACACACACAAACATACACGCCCAGCATCAGAGCTCTAACAGGAAGGGTGGGTGCAGACTGTCAAATGCGTTCCACTGCTGCCTGCCCTTGCTCTCCCCTTGGTTTTTACAGAAAGGCCCAGGAGACAGTAACACAACTTGAGATACACTATTAGTCTTGGATTTCCACACGTTTTTCTATCATTCAGCCAACAGAACACAGGTAACAAGCAAAATATGGACCTAACAATGTTAGCAGAACCATCATGGGGCATTTGTTGTTCTACTTGTGAAGTGACAAGGGGTGGATTGGACGTGTAAACCGTCCACACTTGTTCGGTGCTGAGATGGCATTGTTTTGATGTTGGTGTAGGGAATTCTTTTTGTGTTGATGTGACTTAAGTTTCTGAAGACCATGTGACAGATGTAGATTTCAATGGTAATTCTAAATATGCAATTCACAGAGGTGAGGGGTGAAATGTATTGGGTTTGAGTGGCAAGGTTTTGGTAGCATGGGAGCTACAGTTGCGGCTTCTGTGAGAAGCTGCTAGAAGCTTCCCCTGTGTCCAACAGAGCCAGTGTCAGCTGGCTCCAAGATGGACCTACTGCTGGGCAATGCTGACCCCATCAGCAATGGTGCTAGTGCCTCGGGGGTATCACAGTTAAGGAAAAAAACTGCTGTGAAAACAGCAGAGAGAGGAGTGAGAACACATGAGAGCAACAACTCTGCAGACACAAAGGTCAGTGAAAAAGGAGGGGGAAGTGGAAGGCAGTGGAGCAGAGATTCTCCTGCAGCCCATTCAGCAGACCATGGTGAGGCAGCTGTGCCCTTGCGGCCCTTGGAAGTCTATGAGGAGCAGATCTCCACCTGCAGCCCCTGGAGGACCCCACACTGGATGAAGAGGATTCCAGAAGGAGGCTGTGACCCTGTGGAAAGCCCACGCTGGAGCAGGCACCTGGCAGGACCTGTGGCCCCATGAAAAGAGAAGCCTGAGCTGGAGCAGGTTTGGTGCAGGACTTGTGACCCTATGGGGCACCCACACTGGAGCAGTTTGTGAAGAACTACAGCCTGTGTGAAGGACTCACATAGGAGGGGCCCCACGCTGGAGCTGGGGATGAGTCCTTCCCCTGAGGAAGAAGAAGCGGCACAGAAAGTGTGTGACCACAACCCTCATTTCTCATACGCCTGTGCCACTGGCAGTGGGAGATGGAGAATCTGGGGGTTAAGTTAAGCGCAAGAAGGGATGGAGGGGGAAGAAGTTTTGGGTTTGAGGTTTGTTTACTTTTTTTTGGGGGGGGGGAACAAAAGGAGGGGAAGTTAAGATTTGGTTTTATTTCTCATTATCCCACTCTGACTTATTGGCAATAAATTAAACTAATTTCCTCAAGTCGAGTCTGGTTTGCCCGTGTCAGTAATTACTGGATGACTCCAGGTCTTTGTCTTGACCCACAAGCCTTTTGTTACATTTCCTCTCCCCTGTCCAGCTGAGGAGGGGGTATGATAGGGAGGCTCTGGTGGACACTGGGCACTAGCCAAGGCCAATTCATCACAGCTGATTTGGAGGCATATAAATATCTAAGAAAACAAATCTAGCTTGATTTTGATCTAGCTGACCTTGACTAAACTCAGTTCTTAAGTACTTTAAGTTGTGCTTCATTTTACAGCTAGTACAGTCATTATACAAATGGAGTAATTTATTTATGTTCTCTCAACCTTTTCACTGGAGTTGGGGAAAGGTAACCCAAGACAAAGTGTCATCTGGGGAACCATGGATTTAAGGAAAGGAAATAACTGTATTGGTATAAAAAACTGTATTGAAAAAAGCAAACCCATTCCTTTTTATCTACATTCCACCACTGATGCTCCCCCTACTTTTCAAGCTGAAACATCAGCATTCAGAAGATGCATAGCTAAGGATAAAGATTTTTCGATAGGTGAAGTACAACAGCCTACTGTTAAATGCATTGTCACTTTCAAGGAGAAGAATGCTCCCTACCCTACCTTCTCCCACCCCCAGCCCAATGAGATCCAGAATCTCACATCACCTGCTGTGTGCCTGTCACACACACAAGACAGTGGAGCCACAAAATTGCTCTGCACAGGTGCATCCCAAATAACAAGGATACTGTCTAATCCATGTCTTTCCCTGCCAGGCTAGTGCCCACGTTGTCTCTTTACAAGCCAGCTAGTTTCCCTGCCCTTCTCCAACAGGAGTTAGAGCCTTCTATTTTAATAAACCTCATAACATGATATATTCCCCCTCTCCAAACCCCATGCATGGATGTGTATAAAGCCATCCTCTCACTGGTTGTCCACTTCTGACAAAGGAAAAATCAAGTCCCCTCACAACAGTGAAATTAAAAAATAAAAAATAAAATATCTGGAGCCAAGGCTCTGTGAGCCAAACCTATCACCCACATCTCTCTGCCTCTGTCACAGAGGAAGAGGCAAGACCCCGATGGGGAGGAGCAAGTGCTCTTACCTTAATTATGCTGCTCCTCCGGGGGATGCCGGGTTTGCCTTCCCGTTGTTGACTGGTGGTAAATCCTTTCTCTTTGCTGCTGCTGCTGCACTCCGGGCTTGCAGGAGGAGCCGATCCCGGCTGGTCGCCGGCTCCCGCCAAGGCACAGTCCCCGTTGGAGACCCTGTTGCCACCACTGTCAAAGCGGGATCTCCCGCCGCCGCCACCACCACCTCCGCCGTCTCCTCCTCCTTCCCCATCCTCTGCCTTGAAGGCCACCTTCCCTTGGACCGGCCGGGGGGAGGAAGGCAGCCCCCCGCCGCTGGTACTGCCACCACTGCCAAACTCCGCCATCAGCCTCCCTGACTACGGCAGCAACGATACCGCTGTCCCCCTCCCCTCCTCCGGCAGCTGCTCGGCGGTGGCTCTTCTTCCGCTTTCCGCGTATTTACGATCGTGGGGGGATTTTGAGCACAAGTCTCCCCCCTCCGCACATTTGGCAGCCGAGGCCGCGCTGCTCCTCCAGGCGGGGGACACAGACAAACGGCTGAGCTGCGCCTCGGCGAACACCGCTTCCCCGGCACCTGGGGAAGAAGGGACACAAACGAAACGTGACACGGGGCTGCGGGCGGGAGCGTTACACTACAGCGCGCTCCCTACGGACACGCGTGGGGACGGGAGGGGCTGCGAGGTCTCCGCGCATCGCGACCCGGCGGCCCCGGTGCGGCTCAGAGCCGCGCGGGAACCGGGCGCAAACCGAGCGCAGCGGGGAGAGGGGGCTGCGCAGCAGCGGGAGGTGGGGAGAGATGTGAGAGGGACCGGAGGAACTGCGCCGCGCGGGCTGCTCAGCCGGGAAAAACAAGAGCGGCGTTCATGGCGGTGTTTTCACCCGCGTTCCACAGCCAAACCCGCAATCGCGGCGCATCCGAGCGGGACCGAAAAGAGAACTTGACGAACACGCCCCAAACGCTCCGGCCCCCGCCCGGGGGAAAGCCAGTCCCATGTCCCCCGGGGACGACCCGCCGCAGCCCCGCTCCGGACACGCGCGGCGTTGAGGAGCGGCGGAACGGCAGTCACACCGCCTCCGCCCCGCGGGGCACCCCCGGGGCGCCATCGGCAACTTTAGTGCTCTCCTCGCAGCCTGCCGACATCCAGCCGCCTCCCGGGCGGCAGCTCCCCAGCCCTCACCCTCCGGAGCCCCTACCCGCCACCCCGCAGCCGCCCGCATGCTGCGCCCCGCTACCCACCTCAGCGGCAAGGTGGCACGGCCAGCCCCGCTGCTGCCGCTGCTGCAGGAGCCGCTTTTCCCCCCTCTCTCCTCCTCCCCGCTATGGTCGCCGCCTCTGCCCGGAGCCGGATACAGAGAGAAACTGATTCATGTGGCTGCTTCCCTCGCTCTGTGCCGTTGCTGCTGCCGCCTCCCCCGGCTCAACGCTCGGCAGCAGGCTCGAGGGGGAAAACAGCGGCAGCTCCGAGGGGAGCGGCAGCGCCGGCCACCCCCGATAGGAAACTCTCCGGGGAAGGCAGAGTAACCGAGCAGGGCTCCCCCCGCCGCCGCCGCTGCCAATCACAGGGGCCGGCCCCGAGCGGATTGGGCGGCCCCGCCGCCAGCACCCCCCTCCGGCAGCTCGCCGCTGCTGCTGCGGGGGGCAGGACGCGGTCCTGCCGGGCCGGCCCCTTCCCTCGGCCCGCGGTTATCGGCGGGGTCCTGCACACGCTCGCTGCCCTCCGAGCCGCCTCACGCCATCACTAAGAAGCCCGCTCCCGGCTCCCCGCTCCCGGCTCCGCTCGCACCGCTCCTCCGGCCCTTCCCACC
>JASSUY010019579.1:0-14922 GCA_032466535.1 Forpus xanthops
GAAGAAATTCTTTCCTGTAAGGGTGGTGAGGCAGTGGAATGGGTTGCCCAGGGAAGTTGTGAATGCTCCATCGCTGGCTGTGTTCAAGGCTGGGTTGGACATAGCCTTAGGTGACATGGTTTAGTGGGAGGTGTCCCTGCCCAGAGCAGGGGGGTTGGAACTGGATGATCTTAAGGTCTTTTCCAACCCTAACTATTCTATGATTCTATGATTCGGATTTCTAGTTCCTTTCTCAAATTTAGGCAATAAATACATGACTGTAAATTGAAATATTGTTCAACTCTGAGTCCTGTACATGAGTAATCCAGTTCTCTAAAGCAGTATCTTTTAAACGGAATAACTTCAGTGTCACTGGAACAGATTTTAATGTTACAAAGAACATACTCAGTTATGGAAATATAATTTCTGGTTTTTTGTTTTATTTCCATTTTCAGACAATTATTTGAAAAGTGTGAATTTGAAGCAGTCAGGCTGAAAGTTTTACAGTAGCACCAATCACAAACCTTTTGTTTAAGTTAGCTCATAGATTCAAGACACATCACAATGATTGATATGTGTGTCATATCTTAATACTGATATTTGATGTGTGTTCTGTTTGTTTCATAGAGCTGCTCTTGAAGAGAATGCTTACAACCGCATGAAAAAGGTAGTGAAGTGGTATTTGTCAGGATTCTACAAAAAGCCAAAGGTATCTTGTCGCATATTGCTTTGTCTTTACTTTAGTCATTGTGTCTGGTTTGAGGGCTCAGGGATGTGCTAGAGTAAGTTTTCTCTTTAGATTATATTCCTGGCTTTTTTTTTTTTTTAAAGCAAGGTTAACTTTATTATTTACACATATTGGCGTTTTTGGTCGCTAGCCATGCTTAGAACAGACTGTATTCAATTGTTTTTTTTCCTTTGGTGTAGAAGTTGAACTAAACATTTTGTGATAAAGTGGAGCCAGTCTGTGTTTACCTTTCTTCCGTGATAACATGCGGCAGCTAAAGGATTAATATTTCCATTACTTATTTAGCTTCACACTAAATACTCTTTATAGTTATGTTGGTGGGTGTCCTTGGTTCAGCAGTGGCAGTCATTTTTCTCCCTCTTAGTAGCTGATGTAGTGCTGTGTTTTTGACCTTCGGCCTGGAAGCAGCACTGATAACGCCTATGGTTTTAGTTGCTGCTCAGTAATGTTTAGTCTGACCAAGGACTTTCTGAATCTCATGCTCCACCAGGGAGGAGGAGAACTAGGGAGGAAGCAGAGACAGGACACCTGACCCAAAGTAACTAAAGAGGTATTCCATACCACAGCACATCATGGCCAGCGTATATACTGGGAGCAGTTACCCGGAAGAGTTAGTTCAGTGCTTGGTCAGGCTGGGTATTGGTCGCTGGGTGGTGAGCAGTTGTATTCTCTTCCCTTGTTATTTCCTTTATCATTATTATTATCGGTGGTAGCAGCAGTGCTTTGTGTTATACCTTAGTTACTGGGCTGTTCTTAACTCAGCCTGTGGGAGTTTCATTCTTTCCGTTCTCCTCCCCATCCCTCTGGGAGAGGGGGGAGGAAGGGGAGGGAGTGAGAGAGCGGCTGCATGGCTGATTTGCTGACTGAATTTAAGCCATGACATTGAGAAACAGTAGTGAAAGAAGGAAGTACTCAAAACCCAACTTGAGACAGAGATCTGTAATAATTTTCATGCAAAAAGACCTTATGTTCTGTTTGTCTTTAAATGTAGCCTGGAATAGTTGAGCAGGTAGACCAAATCTATGCCAGTTTCCTTAGAGTCAGGAGCAGAGTAACTCAGCATAATATTCAAATGATGAACTCAAGTACAGTGTACTTTAGCATGCATGCTATGGTTGTATTTTTTCTGTTTCTTATCTACAGTGACAGATAAAGTTTGAGTTCTGTATAGTTACTCTCTGTTCTATTTCTGTTTAGGGACTAAAAAAACCATACAATCCTATACTTGGTGAGACCTTTCGCTGCATGTGGATTCATCCGAGGACGAATAGCAAGACTTTTTACATTGCAGAACAGGTAGCTGCAATAACTGGAAGAAATATTTTAATGAAAAATGGAAGTGTTGCATTTTTGCGATAGCCAAAAATGTGTGGTGGTTTCAGAAAATGTATTGAAATGTATGAATTATATTCTAGTATCCTCTTGGTAACAATAGTTTTTTTACTGATGTCTCTTCTAAGTGTCTTCCTAGAGAGACAGAAGGATGTTAGCAGCATTTCTGTTCCCTCTTTCTATAACAAAAGTTAAGTACTAATTTTATTAGCTTTTGAAACTGCTTGATCTTTATCTTTAAAGATGAAAGTCACATTTCACATATATTAACTGTATTCTTATCACGTGCAACCTGAATTTTGCATTGTTACTATCAGCTCAAGGTGTATGCTATATCGCATGTTCTTTTTTTCTTCTTTTTTTTTTTTGTTCAAATATGTGTTTTTTTCCAACAGGTGTCACATCATCCTCCAATATCTGCCTTCTACGTTAGCAACCGCAAAGATGGTTTTTGCCTTAGTGGTAGCATTCTGGCCAAATCAAAATTCTATGGTAAATAATGGATATATTTTTTTGCTTGTACCTCTATTAAGGAGTATAAAATCAGTGCAAACGCCTTGTTTTGTGGATGAGAGAAGGCTGTTAGAAGAGTCAGGGGGTTGATCACTGAATTATCTATTCCTTGAAAAGTTTTTGCTGCTGGTCTTTGGAATTGTAATTTCTATTTTCTGAAGCATTTTAATTTTTAATTGGAGAAGCTGTGTGTTATAGTGGTTTCACTAGACAGGATAGTTTGCAATGCTAAACATGCCACTTTTCTTAATTTTATTGCTCAGTTATTATGAAATGTTGACTGTTGTCTTGCGAGATGAGAAATATGATATGCTGTCTTTGAATTTCAGGGAATTCATTATCTGCCATACTAGATGGAGAAGGACGGCTAACATTCCTAAACAGGGGAGAAGATTATGTAATGACAATGCCATATGCTCACTGTAAAGGTAATGGGCTTTTTTCATTCTCTGGATGGCAAAATTATGAAAACAGAAGTTTATTATTCTAAATAATACAGTATACTGTGCTGACTTTGAGCTTGTCAGCTGGATGTTCTGAATATTGGCAATATCAGTGGTTCTAGGCTTCTACATATTTTACGAGGAGAAAAATGCGTCCGTTATTTAAGCAGTGATATATTTTTGGCACAGAAAATTTATTTATTTGTTTTCCATGTATAGTAAGAGGATATGTATATCTATCTGTCATTACATGGCAGTAAATTACTGCTTGAACTTAAATATACTTGACATTTAAATACACATTGAATAAATGTGCTGTTAAATGAACACTTTTGATCTTTTCCAGTGTTTTTCTCTTATAAAAGGCAATGTAGTATCTATACCTTACTGTGTGATTTGAGTGTAAATCATGGCCATTTGTTTTTAGTTTCATGATGGGAAACCAGTCAGTAGTTCTTAAAGCTTTCTGGAAGGTCAGTGGTAGTACAATATACATTGCAGAGTTGTTGCTTTTTAAACTGGTACTTATTCAGGTTTAGCTACCCATATATTCTCTGCCAGGATTCTCTTTCAGAAGCCTTATAGTCAGCAACTATAGTAACTTCTTCTTTTGAGATGTATGAAAATCAATTAGCAGAATTACATAATTTGACATTAATTTTGTAAGCTCTTCTCTGCCCATTGTTCATGGAGTTTTTAATACTCTGGACTATTTTTTTTATGGCTTTAGTGACAAAAATAATAATTAAAAAGCACATAACATGCGTATATTTAAGTTAAACAGGAAGGAGGAAACTAGTGTGGCTAATAAAGCTGATAGGGAGAAAGGAGAATATAGAGGGAAGGAGGATTGCATGGTAAAAGAGATGTATTTGCATGTACATTCACTGTACGTAAAATATATTCAGTGGTTTAAATGGTGGATGGCAGGGGAAAAGACAGCAATCATGGAAAAGAAATTGTATTCAGCATTGTCAACCTTGTACTTCCAAAAGTCTTTTAGGGAGGTGATCTATATTGTCTGAAATAGGCTATCCATGATTGTCATCACTTGTGGTCTGACTATACATACTGCTTCTGTTCAAGTGAAGTTTTTCTTTGCTCTCTTTGTCATGCAGTTATTTGCCAGCCTTAACCTCAAAAGCTTCCATTCTCCAGTCACCTCCAATAAGACTAAATACCACCCTTGCTAGAGCCAGCAGCATACAACGCCAAAGATATGTCTCAAACCATTTTTCCTGCTTATATGTAATTCACTTAACCCAAACAGAAACAAAAAAAATCTGTCTTATGTGGCAGAAATACCATGCTTATCATTAGGAAAGGTCATCTGAAAAGATTATTTTTCTTTTGGCACAGACATGTTTACTCTATGAATTGTGCCTGAAGAACTTAGGGTTTTTATCTTGTTCAGTTATAGACATTAATTTTAGTTGGCTTTTTGTCTTGCAGGAATTCTTTATGGCACAATGACCTTAGAGCTTGGGGGAACGGTCAACATCACTTGTGAGAAAACTGGCTACAGTGCAACAATTGAATTCAAACTCAGGGTTAGTAAAAGCTGTGAGTGGGCACAAGAAAGTGATTGAGTATAATGAGCATGAAAAAAAAATTATATGTGGAAATTAGGTCACTCCTTAGATGTAGTCTGATTTAATATGGAATTGTCTTTTTGGAAACTGAGGAACTTTCACTTTAACTGCTACATATCCAGCTATGTGTATCTAGCAAATGGTGATATTTTATTTATTTATTTATTTAAGTGGAATTGTCCTCTCTTTTCTTAGTGGATTCTTCTGGGTCCAGAGGTTTTGTCTGAAATTTACAGTGCAATCTTCATCTCTGGTGATAAGAGATGCAAGCATATTGCTAGTCGTTTGAATCTTAGGAGCATTGTTACTGGGGAAAAAGCAAAGGTCTGTCTTATCTCCACCAGTGGCAAGTGTGTGTCTAGGAAAGTGTAAGAGCAGTGGTCTGATCAGTGGTTCAGGTATTTTATGTATTGTTGTTAATACATCTTCATGACTTTTAATTCTCTACTTCTAAACTCCTGGAGAGCCATTAGAGGAGAACTCAGACCCAGGTTCCCCTCTTCTGTCTGGGATAAACTTCAGTAGCTCATGGTATCTCAAATAAAGATGATGCAAAGGCTTTGGCTAGCATTTATGTCAGCCTAGTGCCCAGTGCTAAGCGACAGTCTGTATGGACTGTTTTTGGCAGCTTTGTGTGCAATAGGAACATCTCTCCACTCACAAAAGCTAAATAAAGGTTTCTGAACTACTTATAGATGGCTTTCACTTCTGATAAATACATTTGCCATCTTTGAGGCAGACACTGATTTAAAGGTGAATGAATAGTTGTTAAGAAGTGTGCATATGAGGGGGAAGCAGTATTCAGTTGAAATAATAGGGGAAATGTAAAAGGAGACTGTGTTGATATTTTGCCTCATCAGCCCACACAATACATGTGCAGGTCATCTAAAAGGCTAAAGAAAATCCCAGGCAATCAATTCTGTTGCTGCTTAATCTGTAAGTAACAAATGGCCCTTGCCAAAGTGGTGAGATTAGGGTAGCAAATGATTATGCCATCCAAGATGTCATTGTTTTCTGCATTACTTTCTGTTCTCTTCCCACATTTCTTAGGCAATGCTTTTGCTCAGTAAATTCTTTAAGAACAGAGCATGAGAGAACAACTTACTGTGGTTTTAGACTTGTTTTGTGGATTAAATAGGCAGAAATTATAATATTAAAAGTCAGCACGGCTGTCTACGTCACATTTCTTCATTTTTTTCCTTCATACTAAATATAAATGCAAAAAATAAATCTGTATTAAAGTAAACATGAAAGCATTTCTCTTTATTTTGCAGCCTTTTTTGGGTAACAATGACAATGTTAACCAAATATCAGGGAAAATTAAGCTGGGAAAAGAAGTTCTGGCTATTTTGGAGGGTCACTGGGTAAGTAGTGATTGATGAGAATTTATATTTTGGCTGATAGTTGGAACAGGTGAAATAGCACTTAGTTACAAAAAAAGACTTAAATCTTTAAAAAGGAGTTGATGAAGTGCCACTTTTATAGAAAGTATCTCTTTATAGCTAGTTCTCAAAGTAAGTATAGAATCAGCATAGTATTTGCAGCTGTTAAAAGGTGGAAAAGGTATGTAAGTTTGAGTAGTTAAGAAAGTACATTTCAGCTTATGAAATGTTTTTAGTGTATGTGTTAGTGCTAGGAAGAATGGTTATGGCACCAGCACGAAGTGTTTAAACTTGTTTCAGTTCTGGTGAGGCAACACTGGCACCACAGATTCATTGCCACTGCTCCAAGTCAGAACTGAATTTTAAAGTTACTGTATCTTATTGTTCTTAACTACATTCATTCAAATGAAAATTCTCATTTAAAAAAAAAAAAAGACCTTTTTCTCCCTTTTGTGTTATTTTGGGACTTTCTGAGATTATTGCCATTAAGGTAACTGAATTATATATTTTACAGGACAGTGAAGTTACTATTAATGAGAAGAAGACAGATGTTTCAGAGACATTCTGGAACCCAACGTCAGATATCAGGCAGCGTAGATTACCTAGATACACAGTGAAGTTTGAAGAGCAAGATGACTTTGAGTCAGAGAAGTAAGTTCACTTTAGAACCATGTATAGTTATTTTGACAAAATAAAACACATCGTCTTCTCTAAATTATGAACAGATCATTGTTTATTTCTTTCCTGTGTTTGCTGTTATTGGCCTGTAAAAAAAGAAAGCAACACCCTTAAATACAAGATCGTTATTTACAAACCTTGCAATCATGGGAACTGTTGATGGCAGTGTAGATAAAACATACATTACAACATGGTAATATTATTTTTAGAGGTTGTTCCATTTATTTAACTTATAGCTAAGGAAATGTTTGCAACTATTTGTCAAGCGCATTGTAACTCTTCTTGTTTGTCAGGCTTTGGCAACAAGTGACAAGAGCAATAAATAATAAAGACCAAACAGAAGCTACTCAAGAGAAATATGTTCTGGAGGAAGCTCAGAGAAGGAGTGCCAAAGAGAGGAAACTTAAGGGTGAAGAGTGGACTTGCAAACTGTTTGATCAGGATTCAGTCACAGGAGAATGGCACTACAAATATGCAGAGTGAGTCCTGATGTGCTTGTTACAAAAACTGCTTGTTAATTCCTTGTTAGTGTTGATGAGCCATTTCCTGTTGTTTCAGGAGTGAAAGAACTTGGATATTCAACTCTGATCAAACTTGTGAAAAATGCGATGTGACCTGATACTCTTATTTATGTGCTTTAATTCAAATGCATAATTTTTTAGCTGAACTTGATTGGCCCTTTTAGTGTTGAAAGGCAGGGATTGCTAATGCAGAAAATCATGTTTCGTGTAACCATTACAATGGCCTTTTCTTTTTTTTTTTTTATCTTTACGTGCCTCTACAAATTCATGCTATGTTCTAGAGTTTCTTGAGCATGGCACTTTGGGATGATGTATTGTGCTCATTTCTTCCCCTCTCCCAGGCTGACCAGAGCAGCTACACAGATTTTCCCAGACAGGAAAATATGGTACATATGGGCATATGAACTGGAACTCAGAAAAATATAGTGTCTGGAAGTCAGAAAAGCCTGTTCTTAATTGAACTGAACTCTGAGAATAACACTTTTACAGCAATGTTAATGCTGGGACCAGGTGGTTCGGATCAGCTGTCAGATGTGGACTGCACACGAGTGTCTGTGTATCTCTTTGTGCGATGATCTGGATGAGAAAATTAAGATGTAGCTGTCTCCCTGACTGCTGGGATGCATTCTCTGTTCTTGCCAATGCTTGCAAAAGTCAGCTTGGAGCCTAGCCCTTTACTACCCAAAACATCCTGCAGCAGGGAATTCCCCAGCTAGACCAAATGCTTTGTGAAACACCTTCCCTTGGTTTGAACCTTCTAGTGCTCTTGATGCCTATTCCTATTGGAGGAGTTGTGAATACTGCTGCTGAACTGACTGCCTATACCACTGAACCCTGTGTCGAACCATCAGGAAAAGTACTTCACTTTAGACCTGTTAGGTCTTAAAGCTCCAGGGGATAGTCTACTTTGTTACTCTGCATTATTTCTTGTCTCCTTGAGGCCTTGTGGTTGAAGAATGCACCATGGAAATTTTGCTGTGTGATAGAAAGCAGTCTATACTGCCAGCAGTCTCCAGACAAAACTGCTATCTCCTTTTAGCACATAACAATGCTGGCTCGCCACCTGGTCCATGTAGAGAGCTGTCTTTCACACTTATGTTGAAAGATGCATTCAGTGGGCTATGCCATTTGTTAAGGTATCTGGATTACAGATACAGAATACCTTTGGGAGAGCACTGCCTAGTTTTGAACCCAGTTACCTTAGATGATATTGAATTCATCAGGTTAAGCTAAGATGTAAGTGAGGTTTGTGGTCTCATCCGAAACAGCTACAAACTTTTTAAAAGGCATATGGGAGGAGATAAAAGGAAATCAATGCTTAATCTACTCTCACTAAAGCTGTGTATCAGAACAGTCTTCATTCAGCTGGCTTGCAGTTTGTATCCTGAAAAGGCTGTAATTGAGAACGTTAATCTTTGCCTTTGGCAGCTGCTTGTTCTCCAGTGAGCTGTATGTATTCACATCATTGTATGGTTTTTTTTTTATTTTTTTTTCTATAATTCTCTATCAACCTGCACTTGGAAAAGCACTCTTGGAAAATCAGAACACAAAACTTGTGTGTCACTCATAGCACCTCTTGAAATCAGTCATGATTGACATAAGCCACATTGGGATGAAAACAGGTTTGAGGTGACTGATGCTTAACCTCTCCTTCCCAGGCATCTTCTAAAGAGAAAAAGAACAGAAAAGCAGGCCAAAATAACAATAAGGTTTTAAATCCCCCCCTTTCCCTGTACTTCTAAAATAATAACCATACATTAATCACAGGAGTTTCTTTTTTTCTTCTTTTTCTCTTTTTTAAGCAGAAAACCTCTCCATGTTTGACAAATACATATCACTAGCCATATAAATTCAGACTGACGTTGGTTAATTCAATAGTTTGTACTCTTACTAGCCGGCTGAGAGCTGTTGGATGTAAAGCTTATTTCTCTTTACTGTCTTGGCTCTTCAGGTTAGGACTGGGCTGTAGGTGGTATTAATCAATTATATTTGCTTTGTCTAGTACCAGACCATGGGACCCTTTGAATGATATGATCCAATTTGAAAAAGATGGCACCATCCAAACAAAAGTTCGACATCGGACACCAATGGTATGTTCCAGATCTACTACTGCGTGCAGCAAGATCCAGGGACTTGTGCATATTGCGTTATGTGTGCAAAGGTCATCAAAGCATTGGGAGTAATGGGAAATATCATTGTGATCCTACAAAAATGTAGTTTATGCAGTCCATAGTTTTAACTTCTATGTTGCGTCCTAAGCAGTAGCAATTACTTAATTGGATAGGAATATAAAATAACCAAACTTAAACTCAACAGTTTAATATATATTTTCCTTTAAATGGGAAGATGCACAAAGTGCTGATGCATCAGAAATTTTAACTTAGGCTTCTGTTGGGTATTAGTTGCTTTTAATTATTACTATTAGAATGCGCTGCTTTGCTACAGTGCTGGTTCTCTGAAATAATTCGTAAGTTTATCAATTGTAGGTTAGTGTTCCAAAAATCAAACGAAAGCCAGCAGGCCAGAAGAAAGGAGAGTGTGGTTTCTCATCCCCAGAACCTGATAACCAAGATTCCTCTGGGAGTGAAGGTACGACAAGATGTATTTGCATGCAGAAGTAATAAATGTGTTTGACAGAGCTCTGTCATCATGCATACACTTCTTATCTTGATGTTTTTAATTATGAAATAATGTACGCTTTAGCTCACAATTCTATGCAAGCACATTCTGGAAAAACAGAAGGAGCAGAAGGGCTCAGCTCATGGCGTTAATTGCGAGCTTTCCTGTCCTTTTCAACATCAGTATGTAGCATAGGTGGGCTTAAGTGCTGCACATAAGTGTGTTTGGGGGGCAAATGTGTCTGTAAACTCTTTTATTTCTTAAAGTAAGATGAATTTTTTCAATTTGTAGATCATTGTGTTGCTAGAAGGTAGATTTTTATGAGTGTTGGAATGCATTGTGCTCAAAACACAATGGTTTAAGATCCTTCTAACTTAAGATCCTGCTTAAATTGCTGTCCTTCTGTGCTACAGGTGACTGAAATAAAGCTTTAATTTTCAATAGAAGCTTAGTTAGAAAAGTTTATTCTCATTTTTGCAGCTGGTTTAGTTGTCATTGGTACTTTGTTCCTTTTTTGACTTACACCTCTGCGTTACATCTGGCTTTTGTATCTTTCTAGCACAACTTCTGAAGCATAACACTAGAATAAGGAAAAAAGGGGCAGACCTTGGTGAACTGCAGAGTGCCATTGAATCTATAAAGGAAACACAAGAGGAAATTAAAAGGTAGTACTAAATTAAACACTTGAAAATGGCTTAGAACATACTAATTTTCGAGCTTTTCTTCCTTGGAGGCTGGGATGTATCTTTCTGCTTTAGAACCTTGATGTCTTCAAACTATCCTCCTTCCCAAATGTTGATTGCTCATTGATGTTTCAGAATTTTCCTCAAAAAGCGTCTTCTGTAGGGAGCCCTAACACACTAGAAAATGCCAAATTGTCTAGAATGTAATTTAAAGGATATTATTTTCTATTTTACAGGGACATTATGGCTCTGCGAAACAGAGTCACTTCTAATGCACCACCTGTGGACTACCATTTCTTGCAATTTAAGCACTATGTCTTCATTTCAGTCGTGGTTCTGCTACAGCTTATCATTAATTTCTTGTTCAAATAGAAGTGTGAACAAGGGCCTTTCTGAACTGGAATGATCAAACAGTTACTGGGGACCATATTTTAAGTCAGACTTTAAATGATGCAATATTATCTAAAAGAGCCCTGTAGCAACAGCTTACAGAACTTTGCCTCAGCATCCATGGTTCAGAATCATACTCCCATCTACCCAGTTGAAGTAAGAATTGTGTAAGTGCCAGTACACTCTTGCTCCTGGTATGTGCCTCTGTCTCACAGACATACAACATCAGCCTTGTGTTTTCTATTATGTCATACGCTGTACTGATGAATCTTCACCATAGACTAGTTGAAGTTGAGAATTCAGAGGTCAAACCTTGTAGGTAAGATGCAATTCCTGTTACGGTAGAATGATAAACGAGCATACTTTGTTATATTTTAACTTCACATTTTTGTAAAGAAGGAACTTTTGAAGTAGCCAACAGTTTTTGTAAATGGCATTGAGTGTTTGGAAGTAAACTTTTGTGTAAGGTCGAACAAATACATTATTATACAAAGATAACGAACGTTAGGAACTAGCACAAAGCTGAAGTCTTTGGGAATTCTGCAGTGTGATGTCCTTGATTTGTTTTGGACGTATGAGTTTTTATCTTGAATTACAGTGGCTTGTAAGCCAGCTGTTTTATTTTTATAGTTTTAAAATTTCAGATTCTTCATAAAAACATTCCTGCATCTACTGTACAGAGCACCTTTTCAACAGTGCAGCACCCAGGAAGGTACTGTCTTAGTCCACTCTCTCACATGATGTAAATGTCAAGGATTTATGATATGTTTGGAAGTCTTGGTAGATCTACAGCTTTGAAATTACATTTGTGTACTGCCATGTCACAATAAGCAGACAGACTGCTGATTGCAGGACTTTCTTCTTGTATTTGAAACAAAATGTGAAAATGCAGAGGTGTGCTTGGTGTCTAACTTGAGTTGAACCTCACAAAAGGTAGATGATGTAGAATGGAATTCGGGCATCATCATGAGTTCACCTGCAAATGAAAATGTGCATGTTTACAAGGGGAAAGTCTTCAGAAGTTGTGGGATGGCTGACAACACACATACCAAAGCAAACGAGTGAAACCATTTTCATGTCTTTGTTAAATGCCTCCTTACTCAGTATATACTACCTAGCAGAACACATGGATGCACCTATTCATTATGCTGTAGCTATAAGATTAATATGAAGCTCAAGTTTCAATTTAAAACCAGGGTTTCTAACTTTTATTTGAAGAAATACATGCATGTATAGAACTTGTACAATTCAAGCAAAAAGTGTCAGTGTTTATCTGGTGAATTCCTTAGGCCAGTCAAGCACACCAAGTCAAAAAGGGGTGGTAATATTGTAGAGGTACTCTCAGTAACCCAGATGAGGCAACAGGAGGACAGGTGGCACAATGCAGAGGGCAGCCAAATTTGGTTTTAGAGGATCTGCTCAGAAATCAAATCCATCCCAGGCAGTGGAACAGTTCAGGGGCCACATTTGGCTTTTTGCTATGACCTGGTTACCCCTCTTCTCCTGGGTAGCCCCCCAAACTCTCTGTTCTGCATCAGTCTCACTAGTAATTCATAAAAATACTATTAGATGTTTATTTACTTTCACACATCTCCCTTCTCTTTTACCTTTCCCTTTGTTTAAGCAAGAAACCTAGGTTTCTTGCTTAAGCAGTCAACTTCAGCTTACTTCTTACAGCTGCATATTAGCATAGTTTGGTCTTGAGTAATCTTCTGCCATGTGGTACCTTAACAAGAGTGATCTTGTATACATGGGCAAGACCAAACTTGACTGGACTTCTACCCATCTGCATTATATCTGCAGGTGGTGAGGTAAAATTTGTGAATGTACAAAGTCCCCAGGTTAGGTCTCTAAACAGAAACTGGAGTCATTAGCCATGTATAAAATGGCATAAAGAAAGCAGATTACAGAATTAATGTTCTCAGCCTGGAGTTTGGCCATTCATTTTCACGTTTAGATGTCAAAGCTTTACCTGTCTTAAGATCCATTACAACAAGCCTTTAACCATACTCTGTATGAGAGTAACACAAGAATAAGTGAGAATTTGGGCAGTAACTTCAATCCCCCAAAATAACACTCGGCTAAATTTGTGGTGCTGAATCTCTTGACTGATAGTTACAAGCTTTTATCTCCCTTGTAAATATAAATGTCCTTCTGCCCTTTCAAGTTGATATTTTTAATTACTTCAGGATCAGTTAATAACACAGTCTGCATGTATTTTTACACAGGCTTCATGGTAGTAACTCCGGATTTGCCTGAGCCAGCTGGCTGGCAGCATGGTGCTGGACAGTGTCAGATTAACTAGATACTCTATATCTGAAATTCATACTCAGTTCAAGATAAGTGACTTGAACAGTCAGGCAAAACCCCTGTGCTTATTTTCAACATACTGGGTTTTTTTTCTGTTGTAGAAGCCATTTTAGTGATGATCCGCAAAAGCAAAGGATAGGTGATGAAACTTCTGGAAGAGTAACATTGCAGACCTCTGCTTGACTATATTCGATAACTAATATTCTGGAAAGTGCATCAAAATCCTAGTAATTCCTGTTTTGCTGGGTTTTGTACTATGTTTCCCCATGTGAATAGAACAAAGAAATCTCTTGTGTAATTTTTACCATACAGTTTTGTCACAGGCATGTATGAAGCCTTTTCCTCAGCACACCACCATTCTCCTGTTTAACTATGATGTGTGGCTGATCTTGACTATTACTTGATACTGAGCTCTGCACACAATTATAAAAAGTGGGCTGTACAGTTTGCAGATGTGTGAGGGCTGTGACCTCCTCCTAGTTTTCAAAGTCTAAACCAGCCCTTGGTTTCACGCTTGTTTGGGGTTTTTCTTGTACAGGAAATACTTTCAGAACTTGTTGCCATGTGCTTTTGTTGAGTTTGCTTTGTTTGTTGGTTTTTTTTTCAAATGCACTCTAAGCCTTTAATTTGCCATTTAGGTACAGATTGCTTAATTAGGTAGAGATGACCTAAGGTAAGGCAAACATGCCATGTGAAATGTAGCAAGGATCAGTTTCAGCAGCAGATGATGTTCTGCATTTCACATGTGGATTCCTTTTAAATTGACAAGACATAAATGAGGATATAGCCTGGCACCCCCCAGTTATATCCCCTAAATCATTTGAAAGGTTGTCCCATAAACTGTAATGATGGTGGTTTCTTCCTCATTTGCTGCCCTCCCGTGCCTTTGGCAAATTATGTTTTGTTTTACTAGACTGGTGTGTATGAAAGAGTTTGCATCCTATGTTTTGTATTGTTTCTTAAAGGCTATCACTTTACCACTCTTTGTGTAAATAACGTAACGACGATTCTGTTCATCTGGAAGTTTTAATTATTGTTATTTCAAGGGTATCCTCAAATCACAGAAAACTTAGCAGGTATTCCAGTATTGTAAACAGTGCCTTCTTGATGGTTTTTTTGCTGTTGAGACATGTAAAGAAGGTATATCAAGTTTGTGCCATATGTAGTATCCGACGTTCTGTGAGGGCTTTTGTGTCGGAAAACTGACTTTCCCTGGTTAGTCAGACTCGGGGGCAACTATTAAAACACATTATTCTTTCTCTCTGGCGAGCCAGGAGTGGAGGGTAATGGGCGTTTAACACAACGAAGTCGCTGGAATTACAGAAACAGCCATAACAAGCCACCATCCTCAAGGACAAATTATTTCGGCTTTTTACTGTTAACGTGCCCGCTGCGGTTGCACTGCCCCCGCCCTGCCCCGGCCTTTCCCTTCGCCAAGCGGGAACGTCAGTCTCCACGACACTGAGCCCGCTCTATCCATGTGTTTCTGCCGCCGTTACCTCGCTGTACGTCGCCGGGGCTCGCGGATTGTAGAAGGCGTTTGAACTGTTAAGGCGGGCCGCCGCCACACTCAATAAAGTCGTGTCGCACCTCCGCGCCGCTCGGCTCTGTGCGCCAGTCTCCCGCCCCGCCGCGGCCCCCTCCTCTACACGCTCCGCGCCCAGGCCCACGTCCCGGCCTCCTTCGCGGCGTCCCGTTCTTCCGGTGTGCGTGACGCGCGGCGGAAGGGGCG
>JASSUY010019580.1:0-18279 GCA_032466535.1 Forpus xanthops
CCTCAACATAAAAAGGACATGGAACTGTTGGAACAAGTGCAGAGGAGGGCCACGAGGATGATCAGGGGACTGGAGAATCTCCTGCATGAAGATAGGATGAGAGAGTTGGGGCTGTTTAGCCTGGAGAAGAGAAAGCTGCATGGAGACCTCATAGCAGCCTTCCAGTATCTGAAGGGAGTTTATAGGGATGCTGGGGAGGGACTCTTCATGAGGGACTGTAGTGATAGGACAAAGGGTAACGGGTTCAAATTTAAACAGGGGAAGCTTAGATTGGATATGAGGAAGAAATTCTTTCCTGTAAGGGTGGTGAAGCACTGGAATGGGTTGCCCATTGAAGTTGTGAATGCTCCACCGCTGGTGGTGTTCAAGGCCGTGTTGGACAGAGCCTTGGGTGGCATGATTTAGTGGGAGGTGTCCCTGCCCATGGCAGAGTGTTTGGAACTAGATGATCTTGCGGTCCTTTCCAACCCTAACTGTTCTATGATTCCATGATTCTAAGAGGAACAATATAATTTTTTTTGGCACTGGACAATATTCTGCACATATTGTTGCATCTTCCAATACCTGTGAGGCCTTTACAGAATAATGTAAAAGAAAACTATATTTGATATTTGAAAAAGTGATAATATGACTTGATATAATATAATAGCAACAGAAATGGGCAGATGCTAGGACTAAGTATAAAAGGCCAGGCACAGACAAGTTGTGTCTCAGAAACAGACCTTCAAAATTTAAACTTGATTGATTTAATATCCTTCAGGATATTACTATGAGATGGTTTCCTTCTCTGGGAACAGCGAACAAACAAGAAGCTGTCACCTGAGAGCATGGGGCAGCGAAGAAAAGCCAGTGGTTGAACCTATGAAATACTGAACATAGTTAATGAGCAAAATGTTACTCTATAGGAAGGGGAAATTGGTTTAGATACAAAGAGTAAAAAAACTGCCTTGTAATAGTGTGCATGTGTTCAAATAATAAGTAAAATTTCTTGTGATTAGGGTATTTTTGTAGACCTCTCTTTTGCAGGGAACTATCAGGAAAAGCTTTGTGAAGCAAAGGAGCTTTATAAAAATAAGGCAATAGTTCTTCCTAAAATATTTACCATGGCATTCTCACTGGGAAATATATTATATTTTCAATCAAAAAAAAAAAAGAAAAAACAACATAGTGCAATAACCTACACAATAATTTTTATTAAAATTATCTCCTGAAAATAGAACTGTTCAAAGGTAGAGGACTGTTAACCAATGTCTCTACATTTTCACTTATTCAGCCTTAAGCAGCTTCCAAAGTTTTATTCTTCAGCAAGCAGTATTTACAGTGAGAAAGCTGAGCGAGCTACAGACAAACTCCACCAGCAAAAACACCTGGGTCTTCCCAATTAACCTAATATTTCAAAGTAAAAAGATAGCTTAATAAAAACCAAATCATACAACAGTAGCTGGGCTATAAATTTTAACTTATTTAAAATCCTACAGCGTAAAACTTCAATTTCAGCTGTGGGGGAGTTATAGCACTGTGCTATCATTCCTATCATCTGTTCTGGTTAATTCAACAGAAATGCAATCATCTGCTTAGGCCAGCCCAGACAGTATTAGCACTGCCAAGTGCCTGTGTCATACACAGAGACTATATTGCCATGCTCATTAAAGTGGAGCTAATTCACTGTCATCCCTACATGTATACAAAGAAAACTCTTTCATCTTATTGGATATGACTACCTCCTTATGCAAAGGATAAAAATCAGTCATTCTTTTGTGCTTGTCCTATCTGTACGTCCTTCTGACCCCTCTGATTTTTTTTTATTACAATTGTTATTATAGCATGCCCTGTTCTCTCTTTTTTTTTTAATTTAACTCATTAATTCTTATAGTTATATAACTCTACTAAAATCAACTATCAGTTTGGATAACAACTATTCCCATGGTTTATAGATGCCTTTGCCTAAGCACTACACTAAAACTGAAAAGATGTTAAGAGACACCATACCTGTCCAGATGGTTTCAGCCCCATCTAGTAATCTCCTGCCCTCAACAGTGGCCATAGGTGCCAAGTCAGAGACAGCTGAGAACAGAACATGCGCATATAATAGCATTTCTCCTAACTTCTGGCTCACAGAACTTCATGAGCCTACATGGAAATTACAACAGTAAAAGTAATACAGAAAACACAGGATGTAACTGCTTTCTAAAGTATCATAAAAAAAGGAACTGTAGCAGAGGGAAGAAGGAATTCAAAATGATGGAGAAACACACTGCACTGGTGCAAAGCAGCAGTTCAGCAAAATTGTGTTTTAAGTTACAGAACGATGAGAGCACTCTACAAAGGTAGAATACGCAGTGCTAGCACCATTACACATTTCTGTCGCTGCTTTCTTGTCACCCATACTTTTAGATAAATCAAAGGTTTATGCTATAATATGTATATAACATGTAAAGTTATATGCTATAACATTGCTGTTCTTTTCTTCCTCTCAGGCTTGATAATGTCACTATGATCTCAGAATTTTAACAAAAATAGTATCCTGCCTGGTTTCAGATGTGGGAAAAACAAATTGATATTCAGGCCATGATGCCATCATGCCCACTGACCCAGTATATTTACAAATGCTACATAACCCAACTTCAGAAAATAGAGCAACACCTTGAGATCTTCTGAGCAGCCTCCTTAGCAAAAAAGCTCAAACAGATGTATATAGGTGCTATTCAAATTCAGAAAGAGGGATAAATAACAAAATAGGTAAATAAAATTTGTCTCACACTAATAAAGCATTGTTAATAAGTGCTCCAATTTATTGAAATTCTAGCTGTGGAAGCAACACACCCATATGAACAGTCCACACAAAGCATTAGAAAAAGGTTTCTCAAAGCAAGGACCATTCAGAGCTAGAAATATAAACCACAATGCAAGGCACCAATGACCTGGATTTTACCTGCACATTTTCACTTTTCCTGCCTAGAAAGAATTTGTATATTTGCCAGTAATATATAATGAAAAATCTGGACTCAGTCACTGTACATATGTGATGCTCAGTGAGCAAGCCAAGACTTCGAGGAACAAAGAAGTTACTGCCCATGAACAGTAAATCTGACACATTTAGTAACCACCTAGGGTGTGCAATAACAATTCAATGCAGTACATCTTCTGCACATTCTTCTGCCTGGGAAATTCCAGACAGAAATACAGCTGCTCCTCTGCTGCTGGCCTTACAAACCCCTCTCTTACAGCTCCTCTCCGTATTTTCTAACTTTAATATGAAGTTTGTGCCTTGGCATCTTCTCTATTACTAAGCTAAACACCACTTTTCTGGTAAATCTTGTACTGTAAATAATTTAAAAGATAAATTAGATAAAGTGACTTCTTATAGAGGTTGTTTTTGTAGTAACACCTGCAAAATACCTACTTAGCAAGAGAGATGCTGAATGTCTTACAGGCTATAGAGGCAGTTTGATTTAATTCACATACTCTAAAATAAAAATTTGTGTGAAAGTTATTATTACAGTGTCTTTTCCTAGATTATCTATGAAAGCATTAAACATATAACCAAATACACTAAGGGGAACATTAATGATTTCTTATTACTTGGAATTTCAGAAATGCTCAAGAGAACTTAGCTGAAAACGGCACTGCTCATCACATAAGCACACTATTTTTATCTAGGGATTACAGGAATCTAACACCACAGCTGTTACAATATTGTAGCAGTCTCTTCCACATGAAAAAAACCCATCATCTATAAAATCACCTAAGCTGGTACAGATAAAAAGCTCAAGGAGAGCCAGGCTCAAACTAGCAATGCCCCATCTTGTTAAAGCATATGTCGCCTGTCTACAATACTTTTAACACATGCTAGAACATACTGGATGCATTATCACATTTATTGCCTTGACAACAAAGCTAAAATTAATAGTACAGGGTAGCCCTTGTTCCAAATAACACAAAATCAAGAGGAAGCAATGAAAGTGTCAACAGTATTTACAGATGCCATATGAGAAGATGTTTCTGAAAAGCAAACAAAAAGCCAAGATTGTTTAAAGTTTGTCAGTAACTGGGAGAATATGTGATTTTTCACAAGTCCCTCCCAGGCTGCTCTGTGATTGGTAAAAGAAAAAAAAATACAGAAAATTAAGGAAATCTATGTTAAATAAGAAGGGATTTGAAAATAAAACCTTCCAATTTTTCACGTTCCTTTTGTTTGCCTTACAGCTAAGGTTTTTGAAACAAGTTTCAAATCAATGGAAATAGAAAGGGTTTTAGCAAACTCAGATTGATTTTATTTTACAGCTAGCACTATATGTACGTTTGCTGAAGTATCCTCCAAGGTTATAGCCTAAAGCAGAAAAATAAATTATTTTTATAACTCAATTAAAGAAAAAAATAGATCAATGAAAAGTATGTTGTATATATTCCAATCTGACTAGTGAATAGTTTAGTCTAGGAAAAAAAAAAAACACCCTAAATAACAGCAATCAAATCACAATTAATTCAATTAAAGATTCACGTGTGAATTTCATTCATATTTTCATTGTTTCATTTTTATGTACAGCACTGAAAATGTGAACGAATCAAACTAGTACTGTCAGTCAATATCAGGTGATTTTATGATAGCTCCATGTTAGACTAAACTATAGAGCTATATTTAACCTGAGGAGATAGGGTCCCACTTATGTAATCCTGCTTTAGGAGCTTCTAATGAGCCTAACCCAGATATGCCTGCCAGCAAGTTCCCTGCTCAACACAGTGATGAGAGTATTATTTCATTGCAGAAATTGCTCACAGCACAAAGAACATTTCTGTTTAACAACTTGATCATGAATATAATTAGTAACCTAAAAATAAACTATTGCCTAATTTAACTCATATTTATAACATAGAAGCTGTATTTTTATTTGTATTAAATTTGATATATAGCCATAGTCACAGTGTTGTTAAGAAGAGATTCCTCATGCAGGCGAATTAGTCAATGTAAGTTCTTTGATGCTAGAGCATTCACTGAGTGAGCAGATACCTAAATAAAAGCTAGTGAATGAATGAATGCAGAGGATATTGGAAGATGCTTTAGGTCGCAAATTCTAAGTTAAGTGAGTTATTATAGCAGAGGCTTCTTTTTCCTTTAAAAATCTACTGTCAAGAATGCTCATCCATCTTAGAAATGTCTTCATCTTTTAAACAGCATCCACTGAGAGCCCTACATTCAGCCACCTGTCTTGCAGACACATATGGCACTTGGGGATCAGTGGGAGCCAGGGCAAGTGTCGGTCACTCGTTAACATCTGCCAACTGACTAACAGTGGCATTAATGAAATACTGAAGGGAGTTTAGTTCACTCCTGCACGCTGAAAGACAGCTGTAGTGAGAAAAGGTGTACATAAAAAGCAGAATTGAGATCATAGGTGGTAAAATGGATCATGGGAAAGGATGAAGCTTTTCAGAACATGCTTTTTGACCCAAGCCACATACTGTAAACACCTTGCCAAATACAATCACCGTATTCTTTGAAATCAAGCACAGCATGAAATATCATAGAATGATAGAATAACAGAATGGTTTGGTTTGGAAGGGACCTTAAAGATCATCTAGTTACAACTCCGCAGCCACAGGCAGGGACACCTTCCACTAGACCAGGTTGCTCAAAAGACCCCTTGGCCTGGCCTTGTGTGATGTAAAAAACAAGGACAGGTGCAATAAAAGGCTCAATTATAAACAGAATAAAAGATCAAGAATTCATCATTATAATTTGTCATTGTATCACATACTTCTGTTACCTGTTGTTTCTAGATTTGGCCATATTGAAATGGCTGTTAGCTTGAAAATCATCTCAATAAATGTTCATAATGCAAAAATTATAGATGTATACAAATAGTTCGAATTTCAGTGTCAGTAGTTGTTTTCTTTACACTGTGTCTACTGATACTGTATACATAGGAAAAGTACTAAAAATGCAGCTCAAAGAGATGCAGTTTCAGATCATCACATTTTCTCTAGGCACTAGAATTCCTTTCTCCATTGTCATATCCAGTTCAGAGATTGAAAGATTCAGGGAACAGCAACTATACCAAGAATAGAGGCATAGCATTCCCAAATCCAAACAAGGCCAGTAGACCATAAACATGGTATCTTGGCTTCAAATGCTAATTATTTGTCTGCATAGCTAAGGCTATAGTCCAGTGGAAAGTTCTTCCACTGATTTAGCTCTTCATAAATGAAACAATGAGGAGCCTCAAAGAAAAATAGTTTACATCTATTTTAGTTAAATTTTTTATATTAAAAAAAAAAAACCAGCAAAGGATGACAACAGGAAAAAACAAATAATGGTCTCTTTTTAGCAAAAGAGAAGACTACAAACATATGGGAAGAGGGGAAGAGAACAGCACATTTGATGACTCTCAATCTAAGCCATTAGCTTGTTTAACTATTGCCTACAAATAGATCAGAGATTTTATTCTGTAATGGGAATGAGACAGAATGTGAATCCCATTATCTCTTCCACCATGTGGTGCACCTATCATAAAGACACTGTTTCTGCACCATGAGAATGCAATGTAAACACTACATTTAATGCAACCTGCCTCATATCCAAGCTTTCTGTGAACACTTTTGTTGCCAAGATTTTCATGCCTTAGAGTACCATCTGAAACATAGAAAGCTGCCCTTTGTGAAAGTGTAAAAGCAACATGAAAAAGAAGCAGAAGATAATTATCTTCTTTCCCACCATATCCATCAATTAATCTGTTACTTTCAATCTTTCAAATTTAAAACAGAAAAATAGCAGTTAAATATTACAGTGTTTGAACATATTTCAAAAGTTGCAATATTGTACATTGTCTCCAATCTACCCTTAATTTCAGCATTGACTTGGTTGTTCACATAGCACACATTAATTTTAAAGCAGCTCAGTCGGGGAGAGATTGAGACAGGAATTCTGTGCCATATCTGTTCATTGGGATGAACTGTACAAGAAGCAGATGCTGAACCATCTCAGAAGCTCCATTCACCTAGGGCTTTGGGTATGTCATATCATGGAATCATAGACTCATAGAATAGCTAGGGTTGGAAAAGTCTTTAAGATCATCTCTAGTTCCAACCACCCTGTCATGGGCAGGGAAAACTCACAATGAACTACTGCACAATGAGGCGACAGATTCAGTAGGTAAGTCTAAAGACAACTGTCTTCAAAATTGCTTTGATAGATTCAAAGACTGATTTTAGCATTGATCCCAAGCTAAAGAAACCTAACCTGTATGTCCACGAAGCAAACAGTACAAACAGTGGGAAAAACTGGCATTAAAAACTGACTAAGCACATTGACTGAGCTTCAGACAGCTTCACAGCTGAATAGATATTTGTAACATTTAAAATTTAGAAGGGTGGTTACACTCACTCAGAAAAAGAAAAAAAAAAGGTAGCAAGGAATTTAGTAGTAAGCCAACTAAAAGCAAATTCAGAAATTAGGAACTAAGTAGCTCACTATTAAATTCTCTATGAATTTAGTCATCTGACATGACAAAATTTTCAAGTAGAAAGCTGATGAATTCGGAAAGATAAATCCCATATTTTGCCTCAGTAAAACTTGTTGAAAATGTGTTTGGCATTTTATGGGTAGACTTGAATCTGATTATGATTAAAATTGCTTAATATGAAGATGTTAATATTAATAACTCTGCATTACACTAGTTCACATACAGGTGATCGATACAGACTGAAATGTATATTTTATCCTACAGAGACAGAGAACCTCAATAGAAAAAAAGCAATCAATAATCTAAAAAGGAAATGTAGAATGATACAGGTATCAGAAAAAGCTGAAATCTGAGTAACACAGAAGGCTTGTGTGCTTCATGGATAAAGAAGGAAGAAAACTTCAATAACTGAGAAATCATGCTATGAAGGAAGAAAAGAAGGAAGATCAATTAAGCATAAAATAATACGCAGATTATTGTATGGAGACATGAAACATCTGGATATGATTTATACTTATCAAAAACACAACATGTTTCAGCTATGTTAGAAAATACAAAGCTGAGCTCCAATTTACGTACATATCATTATGAACATGACATTTTCTCACTTGCTCAGTATTTCATGTAGAAGATGACAAAATAATTTATTCCTTTCTTGACATGTGGGTAGGCAGAAGGATAACTAAACAAGAACCAGTTTTGAGAACTCTGTTTTCTGCATTATCAAGACGAAGGTGATACCTTTGTCTCCTTGACATACTTCCACAGCAAGCATTCCAAACACAGAAGCAGCAGATCAAACTCCCCACACATTAAAAGATTAAATAAATCTCTGTACAGAGACTTATTCTCCACTCATACTCTGGAAAAGAAGCAGAGTCAAATCCCAATCCAACTTGCAGCTTGTAGGTGTCTCTTACATCTACAGTGACGTTGGCATCAATCTTGAAATGTATTGCATAACTTCACTACAGGCATACCCAAGGCGAAGTCATGTAAATATACAAGTCTGGCCACATTTTGCAGGTTAAGGCCCCCATGCATCACAAAGGTATTAGAAATGTGGGGGGGGTTCTTGTAATAAAAAAAAGTTTACATGCATTTGATTACAAAGGACACAGCATTCGCCCATCTACTCCAACTTCACAAAACCGGAGAAAGAAGTGCAAAATTTAATGGAACTGCTTAAACAATGAAGCTTTGATATTTGATTCGCTTGAAACTATACATTGCCAGAAACAAGCATTATTTTAACCTGACAGTCCCATTGAGACCAATATTTCTAATTCTAAGCTGTTTATTAGCACAAATACTACTAACAGCATGCAGAAATCTCAGATCTAGAGCTGGCTTTGAAACTCTGCTTGCTATGGTTGTATATTAAAGCTTCATTTTCACATCTGTATTGATACTACCCAATCCAGTTTGAAGCCCAGATGACACAACCAAGGGCTGACAGTCTTCAGTGCCCCTCTACAGCTCTATGAGCCAGTATTTCCTTTTACTCATTTCCCACATTCCTCTTGGGCTCAGCAGTATGGATTTAAAGAGCATTAAAGTGTTCAGTCACAAGGTTGGCACCATTTCTCCAACATCCTGCTTACCTAAGTAAAACAACCCTCGATGCTGCATTACAGAATTATATTAACTATCCAGAGAATCACAGTATATAATGCTCCAATATGATCTATAAGCTTTGATACAGCACAGAAGTTGACTCTGGTATATGCTTCTAAAAACTTTGAAGAGATAAAACCTCTAGAGATGATCAAATGAAGTCTCTGTAAAGAAATGTCAAGCAAGAAAGCATCTGATCTTGAACAACTGGTTCTGTTTCAAATGGGACAGATGTGGCACCACAAGAGTCCTTGCTTGCAAGAAGAGAAGAGCAGGAAAAAACCAGGGGATCTGCAGTCAGAGAACTGAGAGTGGGTGTGCAGGACCATATTCCCAAAGGAAACATAGTGCTGTCAATGAGCCATAACATCTCAGCTAAGGTTACCAGAAATATTTACCTGAAAAAAGTGGGAAAAAAAATCAGGATCTACTTGACAGTTTTCCGTAGGAGAAATTAATAGTCACTCACAGGGCAATGGTAACCACCTAGATTATTGCCTTAGCCATCTCACTGGCAAGAATGAGGAAAACATTGCATGTATACACTATAAGAATTCTCATGCTTCAAATGTATGGCCATTTCTTGGCATCCAAAAAACTATGAGGGACTATGATGTGGAGAGTAAATCCTGCACCCAAAGTGCCAGTCTGTCAAGATTCTACAACAATTATCAATACTGGCAATATCACAAAGCTCATAACTGTATTCTGCCAGGGTAGCACATGGAAGTTTCCCCCATGACCTATCAGCATCTCTGAGGTTTACAAACACTGAATTGCTTGTGCATCTTCAGTGCCTTCTACACATGCAGTGCTCCTTCTGGAAAGCCTCATCCACACCTGAGGTCTTCCACCGAATAGAACAGACGCAGAGAGCACATGCAGTTGTAAGTCAAACGCATTGGTGGATTAAGAATACTACCCACACAAATTGAAGCTTACTGGCAGCGAGCTAAAAAATAAGTTCTAGGGCAGTTCGAATGAAAAAGGCTTAGCTCTTGAACTCACCTTGAACCGACTGCAAAACTAAGCACAACCAACAAAGTCCCAGCAATGTAGGCATGGATCATACAAGGCTTTATGACCTGGACTTTCACAGGAAAGTTTAAGGAGTCTCAGAATTACAATACAATTTATAGAATTTATTCTAAATTTCTAATTCACTAATGGATTGGGTTAGCTTTATACCAAAAGGACAGACAGTCTGTGCACCTCTTCAATCACTGTGAGCTTTGGAATGTGACTGTAAAGTCACATTTCTCTACTAAAATCTTAAGAACACATACAAGGACTTACAGTCCCACTTTTCAGGACAGTTTTCATCAGTCAGAAACACCTGTAGTATGGCCCTTGCTGAAAGCTGGGAGGGAGGAGGGAAATCTGACTTTAAGAATTTACTTTGGATAAAAGAAAGATATATATGTATTCAAACCCCTAAAACTGTAGCACCTCTTCCCATGCACAGAGGTAAGGCTGTTGGTCACAGTCACAAGGAGTGCAACTACCACGGTCAACATCTCTGCCTAGACAATTTTTTATTTACAGCCAGTGTAAATCTAGAGCACATGCGACAAAGGTAATGGATGTATGGATGATGGGTTCAGGTTATACAGACTGGAGCAGAGGTCAGAACCAAACCAGTCAGTACCAAGAGGGTTTTTAATTTGTTAATTAAAAACTTACAACCCTTGCAAGAAAGAACCCATGACAACAGGGCGAGATGTATCTCAAGCAATATAAGACAGGAAAAAGCGGTTTGTGTAATTCAAGAACTCTCAAAATAAGAGTTTCCCAATGTACAGTTTCATTACTAAAGAATATATCAAAGCCTTTATGATTCCTTCCATATAAGGTAAAACAAAAAGTTACAGCAAACAGAATGACATTGCTTAAACTGTGCAGAACATCCATTCCTCCATCATGAAAAAGCACACAGCAAAATAATAACACATAGCATTTTGCTGTCAACAAAGCTGCCTACATGGACGCCTACTCATTCTTATTTTTGCTATAGAGCATATTCTTTTAACTCGTCTCCTTTTGCATCTTTCTCACAATTATCAACTTTTCTACTTTCCATACAGCTTCTTCAGACTTGTTTTTCACAAGAAAACTGACCATGGAAACAGTTATTCTCCTACAGTTCAGAATATATCATCCATTTGAATTTTCCCCTCTCCCAACATAGTTATATAGAAGAATATAAAAAAAAATCCTTGGGAAACAGAGGGGTTGTTCCAGGATATCTGAAATAACTAGAACAGGCCAGTTATTCCACATAGATCCAAGCTTTATGCTGTGATAGATTCATGCATATGGTCCCAGATACCAGAAAGGAGCTGGCAATTACTGCATTCCAGCGCAGGATCATGGAGTTTTTCCAGCTCCCTTACTCCACATGCCAGTTACAGCTGATCGCAGCAGCTGAACCAGTAATGGATTTTTGCATCAGATGCACAAGAGCTAGATATACTAGATATGGAAGAGCAAGCCTTCAGTACATATTGGTTTTTCTTCAGATGAGAATTATTGTTCTTGACAGTCATGATATTAAAGACTCTGCTTTACTGACATTTGGCAGGATTTTAGGTTTACAGATCTAGAACTGTAAGAAATGCACAGCATTTATTACCTACAGTGATACGGGGACACATCCCACCAAAAGTGTTATATATTCTTCTGCTTTGTGTAAGGAAACTGCAAACAGTCGGAAACCTATGTTGCTTTTGTGTTCTTTGAAGGATTAACCTCTCTCAGTTCCTGGACAATATATACATTAAACACATGAAGTACTCTGATTAAAGGTTAAATGCTGTTTAAATTAGACACATCTCCAATACACCCCCTCATAAAGTATAATCTGGCATTACTATGAAATTCTGTGCTAGTATACAGGAATCTTCTATTTCACCCAGTTCATCAGATATACTGCCTCCACAAACATACTTATCTCTATATCAATCCTTGAAGTGTTTTCTGGGTGCACATTTGTGAATGTGCACAAAAATTCTCTGCATTTACTTAATTAATGGTTCTCTTAAAAAATACTGCTTTTTACCCAATATATTATACCCAATAATATACCCAATAATATACCCAAAATATTTCAGGCTTTCTTACGCAACATAAAACAGAAAAAAATAAAATAAATACATCAAAAAAATATACACAGAATATTTGTTATTAATGTAAAGGCAGTGTTGGTACAAGCAGGATAGCTTGGGGTTTACTGAAAATGGTAGTGATAGCCTCAACTTCCTGGCTGGTATAATGTAGAAGCTAAAAAATTCTGTGAATTGTAACATGAGGGTAATCCCTTAAAAACAAACAGAAGAAACAAACAAAAAGGCAAACCAGAAAACATTAAAAATGGAAAAATAATGGAATAAGATGTCAGGGATAAAAAAGAAATAGCCCCAAAATGTTCACCATTTGAGGTAGCTCACTACAGAGAATACAAGTTAGTGCCACTCAACAGAGAAACGGTTAAAAATGCAGAAAGGCGCCTCTAAACTTCTGAAGTACATGCATCTGGAGCAGGAGACACTTCTTGGAGACTTCAACCCTTCTCTTACAAATGCAGTTTGAAGTTGGCCAACAAATGCACAAAATAGTCATAGCAGACTAAAAGACAGCAGGAGTATTTAAGACTCATTTCCATAGGAAGCCAGACAACAGCAAATGTAATTAAAGTTTTTACTAAGTGTTTGCCATTTTACTAAAAGACTCAGAATTACCAGAACAGACACTGTTGGGGCACAGCATCCCATCCCCCCTCCCCATCCTACACGGTAGTGGAAAAAGCCATATGCAAAAGCTAATAGGATGATTATCTTCTAGAAGGACTATGCTGCGCAGAGAAGCTGAAGCCTGTCTGTGAGAATTAAGTCCTTATTGGTCAGCTGAATTATTTTCTTTTGCCATAGTGTAGCTAGATTTTCACTCTGATCTTTCTTAAAATGAGCAAATATCAAAGAACATCGATACAAAAAGCTGGGATAAAATGCAATTGCAGTTCATTCTTTTTGGTTTAAGAAATAGAGAGTTCATGAAAGAATATGAGAGGAAATATGACTGAATTCTTCTTCAAAAAAAAGTTCTGCTAGCCTAAATTAGCAAGAGTATAATTATAACATAGCCTATACCTAACAAATTTAGCAAGGAATGATTAAGACATGATGTGTTCTACAGGAAATACCAAAATGTGACTCAAGGTAATTCAGCATAAGGTAAAAACATTGTGAAAGTGGTGTTTTACACATTGATAGGGAAAAAGCTGTTGGGATTTCATCTCTCATTTCTGAGCAATTTAGAGAAGCAGCACATCACAATTCCATTCTCATAGGGACTACAGTGTATTTACATTCACATAGTGAAGAAAGAACTACATGAAGGAGTTACTCCAAAGTCATAAAAAATACTTGCAGCTTAGATACTCAAACACAACAGGAATCACTGTCTCACAAAGTAAAACCTCCACCTCAGAAATGTGTTCTGATTAGACTCAGAATAAATATGCATCACAGTGACACAAGTATTTATAAACATGGAGAATAAGCTTATTCAGAGAATTAGGCATTCACAAGTAAAAAAAGCTTGTACCTTTGGATAGCAGCTCAAACAAAAGCTAGTGAGAAGAAATGCAAAATATTGGACACTTTCTTAGCATAAATAGAAGCATTATGGTACAGTAAATAAACAGTTGCCATATGCTGGATATTGCTTTAGAGAGAAAACAGAAAAAGAAGATGAAATCTTAGCCTTGTGATCACTGACATATTGGAAAGTCTTATTAAAATAGGTCTACTTTAGATAGATAAGATGTTCCTCATTCTAATCATTAAGAAGAGAAATTAAGTAATTTTGGAAGAACCCAAGGAAATTGCTCTGCAGTGGCTCACCTTTATTCTCACAACACAAATCATAACAATAGTAATACTTCAGTTTCAATTGTACCAACACGCCACTTGGCTCACCTCATCTTAAAATAAATAGATAATGTTAGGATTAAACTTGAGTGCATTATACTCACAGGGGTGAAAATCATGTCTTCACCTGCATAATGAAGTCAAAGCAACCAGATATGCAGATGGTGCCCGCAATGAAGTCTTGCAACCATGCTGACCATAGCTAAAGGGACAACGTTTACTGAGGTTACACCCAGGAAACCATGCATTTCATCTGCAGCACGTGCTGAACAGCAGCGCTAAAGCAAAAGTGAAACTGCCAAACACAGCCTGGTGACATTAGTAACACTTCCGTACTGAATGGAAAGGTAACGGCTACCAGAAGAGCAACTAGAAATGTCAAATACCAATGTCTTGTGAAAGACAGCTGAAATGGAGGACCACTGTCAGTTATCCAAGAGGAAAAAAGTTAAGTCAAAATGGCACTGAAAAAGACAAAAAATACATTTTCTCAAACAGCTTCCACTTCCCTTACAGGTAGGGTGCTAGAGAACAGGCAAAATACTGTTAAGGTTGACAAGAAACACGATTTTCATACTGTATTTGTAATTACATCAAGCACCTTATTCACCTCTAACAGTTGCAGGTGGGAGCTTCCCAAATACCTCTTTATTTGCACTTATGCACGTGCTCGAGAGACTGTAAAGTAAAGAAAGTATGTACCAGTTTCAAAGGTAGCTGTGGAATCAAATATCAGGTCTACAAGCCTGGCATTATGTTGAACAAGGAAGAGGGGAAGACCTCACCTATCGCAGCACATAGAAGTTTCTTGTAAGCTGCCATTCTTATTAGATGATGGAATATTGCAAGTAAGGAAGTAATCAACTTCAAGTTTTCCTTATTTCAAAGAAAGGCCTATGAAAGCATATAATACGCTAAAAAAAGTTATATGATTCCTAATAATATGCAAAGGATGGAAGATTCACTGAAAAAGAATGAGATAAAAGTTAATTTAAGCTACTACTGTGGTCCCATTTTGCCCCAGTAAGAATGAATCTGTGCCATTTTTATTAAAATACAATAGATATTTTCATATTACTGAAGTTAGGGCTGATAAAGTTTTATATCTAAAAAGGGTTGTAGCATAGGGTTACAAAATTTCCATACAAAGTAAAGCTTTCCCAAGATGGTAAAAAAGCACTTTCTTAGATCATGAACTTGTGATATCTTATTGTAATGTGAATAAACCATGGAACAATGACTATGAAACTGATTTTCCAGAATAATGCAGAGTATATAGAAATAAGTACCATAAATCAGCAACTGTTCTAAGAATGGAATTGTTTAATGAAAAACAAAAGAGATATAATGTGTTTGTGCATATCAGTACACAAAGCTGCAATTAAGGCTGCATATTGCTCCTTCAAAATGAAGCAGAATAGAGTTAATGAGAGTGGAGAATTAAAAAATGTCAGGATTACAGACAAGACCACGAGGAGGGATTTAATCATTTCCTTGATGACAGAGCAACCTTAGATCAAAATTAATAAATAAATAGATAAAATGAGATGCAGTAATCAGTGGTACATGTCCATATATCCTTTTAGAAGGAGAGAGCATGCAACCAATCTTGCTTCTATACAAAGCGACAAACCAATCTCACATTCTTCATTATCTTCTTTTCCCTGGCATGTATTTATGCCAGCTCCAGCTGGCCTTACACTGTACAGAAATCTGGCCTACACCCATTTACACTCTTAATACATTTACAACTCCTACATCTCCTATTTTCTAGCATAATGTGATTTTCAACAGAAAAAAAAAATCTCCTATACATTAAAATACCTATAAACATTTAATGTTGACAAATCCTACTTAAAAGCAGAAACTGACAGCAGAACTGGGATAAGCCATAGCAAAGATGGTGCTGGGGATGCAAATATACTAACAATGGAAAACAAAAGGTGAGTATGAATAAGATGGACCTCTAAGAGAAAAATCATGAGGAACCTGTATTCTGTCACTGTGTACTAAGGTGAACATTTAGCAGAGCACATCTCCTCCAATTGAAGCCTCATTTTTATCTCAGGTTCAACCCATGTCCTCTTTTGAGGATATTTCTAAGTCTGGTGTTCCCATAACAACAATCAAAGACACTAAAGGAACGTACATTTAAGTGGAGAGTGAGCATTACTCAGAGCATTTCCAAAAATAAAAAGGAAAAAGTGTGATGGAGTACTTATATCTGTTGTGCAATAAACATACCAAAGGCCTTTTACAGTACTATTATCTCAGCCCATAGCAGACTTAAGCCTCAGTGCCCCAGTGAAGGATTCCTAGGAGGTGGCCTACTTAAACCTGTAGAACATCTCTTAAAACAGGGGTCTCTCCAGCCATGAGGAGAATCACTTCTGGAAGGTCCAAGATTCCTGGCCCTTCTATTTAAAGCTCCAACATACCTATCCACATTGTGTGAACATCCTCACTACCTGTACCCATCCAAAACCAAAAAACCCAAACCCAAAAAGATCCCACGTTACCTCAGGTGAAAGAAACAAAGTTAGCACAAAAGACCAAGAAATATATACAGAAGAGAGATTGAAAATGAATGTTCTAAGCCCTACTGTCCCAGCTCCTGCATTAGAAGAACTAATTTTAGCATTATTAATAGTAAGGCATGCAAATTTTCAATGCAGAACAAAAGCACCATCTCAAAAGATAATTAAGCAGAATTTAGGTCTTCATAAAGCCATTCCCGCCTAAATGCACCATGAATTACTGTGTTTTATAATCAGAAAACATCTATTTTCAGCAGGCCTTTGAAAACCAACACACAGCTTATTCACCCCTAGCCATATAAAACCTGAAACAAACTGGCATGTCATGTAGATGAAACGTAGGAGGCTTCAATGAGCACTACAGAGTCACATTCCTGCATAAATACATGGGTGCATCATGCTTACCCTCAGTGAGACCAATAATGTAAGAAAAGACATTACTGTGTATAGCTGATAGGTCCTAAGCACAGGACAGGGATCTTGAAACAAAGTAGGAATTCATTTTCCTCCCTTTTACAAAATTTGCTAGGATTTCTTTCTAATAATTCTATGAATTTTTAAAATAAATAATTAAACTAAATGCCATCTGCCTGAATTTACATATTTTCTAGGATGGTTTGATTAGACAGTGTACAGGGAACTCATCAGCCAGGCTAGTAATATATGGCTGATAATCTGTAAACACCAATCAAAAATGATTCTTGCTTGTTTGTCAAAGCTGTGTCTACTCCCTCCTCTCTCTAAACGGAGACCCCACAAAACCACAGTGACTCGAAAGCCTGATGGCTGGTTTAAAGGCTGGGGGAAAGAACTTCTCCCAAAATCTCACCCATTCACTAGGATAAATGAAGCTTAATGGGCAACCAAGAAAGAAAAATTATCCTGTGCATACTCCTCTCATCCAACCCCCTGGAGTGATCTGTTCTGTAGTGTTGCCATAGAAAATGGAAAGGAAGCCTCCAATTAGGGAAGAGGTCATCCTTACACAGGGGTATTATGTAAATATGAGCCAGCCAGCACCCTGGAAAAAGAAAGGCCTCATCCTGACAGCCCTCTAAGGGCAGGCCTCAGGTTTGCTCTTAAGACAATCCATGTCAGCAGGGTTCGGCTGGCAAGAGCCGGTCCAAACCCCGCCGCGGCCCCGGGCCGCCAGCCTGAGCCCAGGTAAAGCCCGGGGTAGCAGGGAGAGCAGAGGCCGGGCCGGGACACGCCGCACCGTTATCCCGCAGGTACCGGTGACTGCCGGCAGGGATGCGCTAACAGGGGCATCTCCTCGGGGCTCGGGGTGACCGGGGCTCTCCCTTCCTCTCCGCGGCCGTGTCCCGGCTGGCTAATGGCTGCGGAGGGGCTGCGGGAGAGCCGGAGCAGGCGGGGAGCCCGGTTAGGAGCTGCCTCTCCCCGCCCTAGCACCGGCAGCGCCCAGCCCCTCCAAGGACCGAGCGCCCTTCCCGGGGCTTCCTCTCCGTCGGGTCACCGGCACGGAGGAACGAACCGAGCCGGCCACGGCCTCTCCCTAACCCCAGCTGCACTTTTTCCCCTTCGGGCACATCACACGACCAAAGTCCCCGAGCGCAGCAGCATCCTCCATCCACCCACCCATCCTCCCATACATCCTCCCTCCCACCCCCACCCTGTCCCCGCGCCTTCTCCGCATCACCCACTCGTGCCTCCCGCTGCCGCTACTCACCAACGCCGCGGCAGGGAACGGCAGCAGGGCCCCACCGAGCCCCTGTCCCG
>JASSUY010019582.1:0-11575 GCA_032466535.1 Forpus xanthops
GGTGGTAGCAGTAGTGATTTATGTTATACTTTAGTTACTAAACTGTTCTTATCTCAACCTGTGGGAGTTGCATTTTTGATTCTCCTTCCCATCTCCCCGGGACTGGGGAAGAAAGAGGGGGAAGTGAGTGAGAGAGCGGCTGCATGAGTTTGAGAGCCTCAAACCACGACAAGGGTTGACTCTGTTGATGGATTATATATTTTTCAGTAATGCTGTACCTTTTCTCCTCATTTTAGAGACAGACTATTGGAGAAACATGAGTGCCATTAGGTGTATTAGTTCAGGTAGTATATATACAGGAGCTCTTGATTTCCCTTGAGCATACTGCCATGGTACTTGTTTCTGGTTTTGCTTGTGTCATCTGCAAGACCTGCTAGTATTGAAATACTCTTTAAGTAAATAATTTTAAATTTCATCCTTTTCAAGGCATTATGGTACAAACTTGCTATTTTCTTTCACTGGAATGAACCAACTATTTTTCTGGAATGTTAAGTATCCTCAGTTCCACTTCAGGGCATGTGAGGTAGTCTTGACATTGTGTGTTGAAACAGATAAATGCTATGGAATAGGTTGTGCTTGGACGAGCCTGGCATTGCAATGCATGCTTTCAAATTTATTCTTCAGTAAAAACATTTTCTGATCTTAAAAGATCCATGATTTGATACCACAGGCTAAAAAGCCATATCTGTGATTGGTTTTAAAATGTCAAAATACCAAGACATACTAATGCCTGGGGAGTGTTCACAGACGAAGGACTAGTTTGATGAAAGTCACTGTGGGTGTGCTGCATTGCTGAGGAAGAAGAGCCACACTGCTTAAATTGAAACAAACCTACTTCCTATCTGAAGTGCTTTTCCTAAGGAATTCAAGGTCAAGGAGCTTCTGTCTGTTTTCTTCTCACTGTGGAATAATTTGAATCTATTGGGCAGTATTGAATCTGGTAGAAGCTAGCAAGAAAGAGGTCTTACTAGTGACTGCAGTATAGGAGGAGTGACAGCATGATCCTGAACACCACTGTAGACTAAAGAACCTGTGTGGGCAAGGGACCTTGTAAATCCCCCCATTGGGGGGTAATGGGGATCTTCAGGCAGTTCTTGCAAACAGTTGTCAGAATCGTTGTTCAGACACCATGTCAGTAAAACTTGGAATAAATAGGTTTTATGTTCTTCAAATGTGGACGTGGAGGTAATCTCTGATCATTGTTCAAGGTTGTGTTGTATGACAGATGACACTTCTCTCCTAGACCAAGTTTCTTAAAAATAAGGTGAGAAATGTGATTTAGGTGTTTTAACTCTTGTCTGAATTTGTCAGGGTGTACCGGAATAGGACTGCTGTTGTGTTTAAAAATCTTGTCAACATGGAGTAAGCAGACAAGAGCTACCAGGGCAGATGAGTGAGTAGGGCAGCTGAGGTAACTGAGAGCAAAAGAATAACACCTGGAACATCCAACTTTAAAGATGGGTTATAACTGAATTTTGTGAAATGATGGAGGGCTTGGAGGAAACAGGTTAGGAACATCTACTCACCCTTTCTGTCAGACTGGAAATTTGAAAGCCATTGAGGAGAAGAGTGGCAAGCTGGGACTTGAGCAGTCAGACTGTCCCCTGTACTCTCAGAGGAGGTTTCTTAGTCTGAAACAGCTGGTTCTGCTCTATGTTGAGCAGAAAGGAGGTTTCAATCTCACACTAATCCAGTGAGATTGACAAGAGTAAAAACACAAAGCAAAGCAGCCTGTTATGGTCTAGAAAATAATATTTATCTTCAAAAGTGGTGTAATGGTTAATGACTTGCTGCTCAAGATCTGTTTCAGTGCAAGCAAAAGTTATTCTTGTGGTGTGGCTTTGCAGGTGTCCAGTTGTGGCAACCAACAGGTTTGTTGGTCTAGGATGGTGCCTGGATTGCTTCTCCAAGAGATCATGTCCCCATGACACCATGGGCCAGCTTTTTCCCAGTTTAAGCATTCCTGGAAATGGTGGTAGTGTGAACATGGTGTTTATGCTGCTTGGCATGTAGCTTGGCGTCTTTGTTTTCTTCTTGTGTGTGGATGAGTGAAGGGTGGGAGCTGCAGTAAACATCATGGATAAAACTAGATGTTGTTCTGGAGTATGGTTCTAATAGAAATACTCTTTCTGTGACTAGCTAGACAAAAGTAAGCTGAAGCCGGGGACGCGAGTTGCTCTGGATATGACCACTCTTACTATAATGAGGTAGGTTTCTGCTCTGCAGGTGCTCTTCTGCTCATTATATAAACAGATAAAATAGCAATCCGAGTAGGTTTCTAGTATTTGTAGCTAGATATGGAGCTTTTTTGTTTGGTTTTGGGTTTTGTTTTTTTTTTTTTTGTTTTCTTTTTGTATCATCAGATATTTTATCAAGGGGGAAGGAAAAGAAATCATTTTCATTGTTTCTTTATAATTTATTGCAATAGCCTTGTAAATGTGTGGGCACAATTTAAAATACCTGCTTTTCACTCTTTTTCCCAGATATTTGCCAAGGGAAGTAGATCCATTGGTTTATAATATGTCTCATGAAGATCCAGGGGATGTTTCGTATTCTGAGATTGGAGGCTTGTCAGAGCAAATCAGAGAGCTGCGAGAGGTATCCAGTATCTCAGAAATGCTTACCAAATAGTGGTACATATTCTGAGTGAAGTTTTTCAGCACAAAAATGTTATACTGATGTTTGTCCTAAATATCGTGAAACAGGTTGTTAAAAGGTCCTATCAGTTTGGCACTTTCTATGTCTCACTAACTTAGACCATATTTTCCTGTACTAGAAACTAACTTTTGAAGGATTGTTTCAATATGTTCCAGCTCTGTCACTGGCTTTGTGGCAAACAGCAGTGTGATGGCAGGGCGCTGGCGTGTTGTATTAAAGTAATCTTTACTTTGATCATCAGTGCTGCAGGCTGTGCAGGCCTGCCCAAGAATGGGGGTGTTTGAAGATGAGCTTGTCCCACTGTGAGCCAGCTAACTGTAACAGATTGCTTTTGTGCTGTACACACACCTCAAGTAGCACAGAAAGATTATTCTAAACACCACAACCCATTTCGCAAACAGATGTTAGAGCAGTCTGCATTGAGATTAAAATGGGGACAATTCTCTAAAGAGGAGGATTAGAAGGAAGTGGGGCTCTAGCTAAGGGAATGCCATAAAATCATTGGGAAAGCATAGTTAGGATTGACAGCCAGCAAACCAGGCTTGATTTTTGCGCTAACTACTAGAATCAATCTGGGTAGCAGAATTCTGACAGTAGCAGAGTATTGCAAGAGACAAGCCATTGTTGAGCTGAAGTCTGAACAATGAGGGCAGGATTGTGGATCTCTCCCTTAGATCTGACATCTCCTTAACTGCTGCTCATACAAAATATGTACAGATAAATCAGAATACAGATATCTAGAAAGCAGGCTCACAAGTGTGCCCTTAGCTTCCTGGGATTGCTGAGCTAAAACTCAGATATTGAGTCTCAGTATGTTAATCTGTCTCTTCACAGGTAATAGAACTGCCTCTTACAAACCCAGAACTATTCCAGCGTGTGGGAATTATACCTCCAAAAGGCTGCTTGCTCTACGGCCCCCCTGGTGAGTTTCACAAAAGAGTAATGAATGTCAAGTTACCACTCTCAAACTGTGCCCTTTTTTTTAATTTAATTTTAATTATTTTTTCTCCCTCGCTACTGTTTTATTGTTTTATATTGGGGCTTTTTTTGTTCATGCAGTCACTTAAAATCCTTCAATCTCCTGTCTCTCCAGGTACAGGGAAAACACTTTTGGCCAGAGCTGTTGCTAGCCAGCTTGACTGCAATTTCCTGAAGGTAGTGTGATTGTACTTTTGCAGTCACACACATGCTTAATTTTTTTACACTCCAGTGTCTTCATCTATGTGCCTTTTGCCTTTCAAAAGGTGGTGTCAAGTTCAATAGTGGACAAGTACATTGGTGAAAGTGCTCGACTCATAAGAGAGATGTTCAACTATGCCAGGGATCATCAGCCATGTATCATTTTCATGGATGAGATAGATGCTATTGGTAAGGCTGATGGCGTGGGGGGTGGCTAAATTACTCTTTTAACACTGAAATTAGCTATAAAGTCACAGTCTGTCCTCTCAAAAGACAGTGTTCAAGTGTGGTAGTTCAGAAGATGTTTCTTGGTCAAGTGGTTCAGCTTCCTTCTGGAGCTGTTGCAGCTAGCTTGAAACCATATGTAAGAAAGATTCCCAAGATAAGAAGGATGTGGACTTGTGTATAGCAAGTCAAGAGGAGGTGACAGAGATGATCCCAAGGGCTGGAGCATCTCTGCTATGGAGACAGGCTGAGAGAGCTGGGGTTGTTCAGCCTGGAGAAGAAAAGACTAGGGAGACCTTAGAGCAGCTTCCAGTGCCTAAAAGGGGTGTTCAAGGAAGCTGGAGAGGGACTTTTGACAAGGGCCTGTAGGGATAGGACAAGAGAGAATGGCTTTAAACTGGAAAGTTTCCCTATCTCTGACAGTGTTCAAAGTCTGGTTTCATGGGACTTGGAGCAATCTGGTCTAGTGGGAGGTGTCCCTGCCCATGGCTGGGGAGTTGGAACTGAATGAGCCTTAGGATTTTTTCCAACCCAGGCTATTCTGTCGTTTTATGATACCTGCTTGTATCTGGATTGAATATTTTTGACTATGTGAAAAAGCATTTTACAATGTGTGCATTTAACTCTTTAAGTACCACCCCTCCTACCCCCAGTTTAAGAGGGATACCTAATTGTCATCTTAGTATTACATTGAGGCAGAAGTAAAGTACTCTCACTTATGAGTTTGGGATGCTGCAGGTGGTCGCCGTTTTTCTGAAGGCACCTCAGCTGATAGAGAAATTCAGAGGACTCTGATGGAGGTGAGTGTTTAATCCCTGACTCCATAATGTGCAGCCCATGTTAAGTAATTATACAGATGCAAATTGTTACAAAGAACTGCCTTAGTTCTCAGTAAAAATTTTTTAGTGTTACTCTGATGCTAAAAGTGAACTAGATGATGCTTGTACAAGAGGCAGCTGCACATCCTGGTAACTCAGCCATGAGTTCAAGTTGGAAACTAATCAAAAGAGTCTTTAAAAATGCTAAAATTATTTAGAATATTTTCTCCTTTACTGTGACTGGACTTTGTGGCTGTGTAGCACATTTTCTTTGAAGATTTGGAGGGCCCCTCTTAAGAAGGAAAATCTGAGCTTGTCTTTGTAGTCCCAATGACACTATAAATAAAACTTTACTACTGTTACAGTTTGATTTTTTTCCAAACTACGAGGAGAAGTAGTTACATTTCTTTGTTTCTGTAGGAATTGCTCTGGTAAACTGGGTTGTGTGAAGATAATTTCAAACTGCTGGTGACAGTTAAGAGTTCTGAAGCTAATGGGAAACTACTTTAGCCTGTTTGCAAACAGTATTGCCCAGTTCAAAAGAATGTGTCTGCCTTACTTGAAGAATTAAGTCACTGCAATCAAAGAGCAAGTGCTTTGAGTCTTCACAATCAAATCTTAATGTATGTGTGTATTAGTATTCAAGAAGTGGCTCTCCAAGTCTCATTTGAATGTCCTGGACATGCAAATACAATCAAAATGTGCCAGCCAGGCACTGGCTCCTTCAGCACTTGCACTGTTTTCGCTGCCTTATTGTTTCAGCCAAGTCTTTCACTTTGAGCTCTGCTTTGCTCAGTATCTTTTTCCCTGGGCAAAGCATTTTCAGTGTCTCTCTTAAGCTTCTCTTTATTGCTTATAGAATATGCAGGAAGCATGCTGCCTTTCATGAGGCAGCTTGTCGTAGTTTTTTTTCTGATTTATCTTTACCACTTCTATATATGTTGGTGAAAATACTCTTGCAGTACAGTAGATGACAGTAGGAAACTTGGTTTTTTACAAACAAACTTCTGCTTTCTGTTAGTTATTGAATCAGATGGATGGATTTGATACTCTGCACAGAGTTAAAATGATCATGGCTACTAACAGACCAGACACTCTGGATCCTGCACTTCTGCGGCCTGGAAGACTGGATAGAAAAATCCGTGAGTTACTACTTCGCAGTGGTTGTAAGGAGGATATTACCATTATTAATTGTGGTTTTCTGCTTTTATTAAAGCTGTAATTCTCTCTAGATATTGATCTACCAAATGAACAAGCCAGATTAGATATTTTGAAGATTCATGCAGGTCCTATCACTAAACATGGTGAAATAGGTAAGTGGGAAGTTACCTAGATATCCTTTCTACTTGTGTTTGTAAAACTACGAAGAGAGTGAGCTGTTATGATAGGGATTCTGCCCTTCTAGTTAGTGTCCTTACACTGGCCACACACCTTCTCCTCTCTGTTAAGGCTTCCTTTGCAAAATAAAACTGAATATAAACCCTTTGAGCATGGTTGTGAACTGGAAAATCAACGTGATTCTCAGCAGGTAGTTTCCTGTCTCTAAAGGAAAAGCTTAAAGCAAGTAAATAGCATTTTGATTAACAGCCCCCAACCTCCCAGCTCCCTCCTCCCCTCCTCCTGAAAGTAAAACTGTTACTGCAGAAGACTGAATGCAGTGAAGAATCTTTAAAAGTCATAGAGAAACTTTGGAGTTTGGGGACAGCATGATGAAAAGTTTGTTGTCTGAAACAAAGCTTGTCTTTGGTTAGTGGTGTAGACTGCTCTCCAGAATGTGAGAACTATCTGTCAGATAATAAGGTTTATATAATTACAATGTTACTCTGTGCTGACCAGAGCCTTAGTGTCACGGTGACACTACTCAGAGCTGTCTTCAGTAAAACTATTTGCCTTTAAAATGATGCTGGCAGCCATTTGTTGCGGTAAGGCCCACCAGCTGTAGGCAACCTGCCTCTGCCTCTTTACTGACATGAGCTATTCATGCAGTGTGATCAGAGCAGTGGAACTGATCTCCTTCACCATCTGGTTGCATAAACAGCTGCAGATCAACAGAGTGGGTGGTGTGTGAGTGGGAATGAGCTGAGGGAGGGCAGGAAGGTGAGGATTGCATTTCTTAGCAGCAGCAGTGGCTTGAACATGTGTGCATGCCACTGCAGTCTGAGAAGCTCCAAAGCAAATCCTAAACCTGAGATAAAGTACTTCATCCTTTTTCTCTTATCTTCAAACACTGGAGGGAAGCTGGGTAGGGTTGCTCCTTTACACTGTTTAACAGGGTGAGATGACAGATGGGCATTAGCTAGGTTTCTGACTGATGTGGGAAGGCTGCAAAGCTCCACTTTGATTTCCTGAAGGGACAGCCAGAACTGTTCGGCAAAGTGGGGTGTGAATTGCATTAAAATCTGAAGATATGACCTATTCCAAGGTCCAGCATGAGATTCTCTTACTCCAGTACTGGTGTCTGCTGAGGACCTTAAACTTGCAAACCCTGTGATATTCACTATTGCTTAGTCCTGTAACTTTTTTTACTTTTCAATGATGGGAAGACTTGTTTATAGGACATTGTGTTACATGGAATTAAAATAGTTGAATTTCTGATCTCTGGGGGCCTTTGGATTCTTGAAGTTAAAAAAGCTTTGCAGGAAGTCAGGGTTATTTATTTTTAATAACTAGTCTTGCAAAAATCAGAACTTTCTTGAGACTCAGCAGACACCATGTTTTTAAAATTGATTCTAGAAGCTGTAGCCATAGCCACTGTTTTAGTAAATATATGTGTATAAAATATTTAATATTTAAGGTTTAATATATCAAGACATTAAATGCTTTTAGTAGGCACAGTTGTTATAATGGGAGAGGATCTGAGTTATGATCACTTGGAGATAAATTTTCTGGTCTTTTACGTAATTGATGATAGCATGCCTTGATGTAGGCATTTTCTTGATGTACCCTTTTCTAGCATTTCATGTTGATGCTTGTAATCACTTTAGGTACTTGATCACTTTTGTAGTAACTTTAGGACTTAGTTATATGAGCTTTTGGCTGCAATTAATTTTTTTTAATCAAAGGGTTGATACAGCTGATGTCAGTTAATTCAATTTATCAGTCTAATGGACAGCTATCTACTTGCACTAAAATCAAAGTAAAGTGTTTCTTTGTTAGCTGAGCGTGTGCATTTTTGGCATCTGTAATGGAAAATGTGAATTCATTTCTAATTGGCATTTGTGTTTTATGACTAGATTATGAAGCAATTGTGAAGCTTTCAGATGGCTTTAACGGAGCAGACTTGAGAAATGTCTGTACTGAAGCAGGTATTTTCTTAACTCTTAAATTTTGTAAGTCTTAGTTAATGCTAAACATTCAAGATCTTTCTCTGACACTTCTCTCAGTGGAGGTCAAAAATGTTAGCATCTGGACAGTATCGAAATGCCCAGAGTTGCGTATTTCACAGCATGTCTCACATGTCTGGACTGTTAAGGTTATGCAGCAGCGGGTGATATGCTTTGATGAAACAACTTGAACAAAATTTCTTCTTTTTCTTCCAAGTTTGCTTACGACCTGTACAGTGACGCAGAATCTGATTCTTTACATCCTCCTCTAAGGTTCCTAACAGGTCTCTTGCCAGGTCTGCAGACAACCTGGCTGGGTGTAGCAACAGACCACCTGATAGGTACTCGATGGGAGTAGTAGCCTTGCATTCATATGATGTTCCCTTCTGCCAGCATCCCTGGCCACGCGCTAGCTGGGTCCACATGGAGTTATGTGGATTTGGGCACCACAGTGTGACATGTGGTGTAAAAGAGCTCTGTAGGTCTGGCTCAGCACGATGGGAAGAAAGAACAGCTGTACCACTTCTGAACTGGAGCTGGCCTCTAACCACTTGTTGACTGAGTGTCATGACACACATTACACTTTCATAAAAGCTAGATACATTCCAGAGATTGTGATAGTACCCATATTCATCTTTTTTTGCAGAGAATCCATGTCTCTTATTACTGGGTGCCTAGAGAATTAATACTATTTTGTTTTTTCCGCATTATAAACTCACTGCACATGTAGGGTTTACCTACATGGGAAGGGCAAGTAGCACAGTAAATACTCATAGTTTAAAACAAGTTGCACATTTCCTCTGGGTGATCACCTAGTTCAGAAAGGTGACTTTATTGAAGGCTACTCCTCTTCCCAGCTCTAAAGGCGTGTGAAAGTCTATGTGCAAGACAGTGTGACTTGGATGCATTTTCACTTTAATTTGAGTGAATCTCTATGTACTGTCTTCATACTGTTGCTGCAAGGAGCACCAACTTACTCTTGCTCTTAAATTACTTTTCCCAGGTATGTTTGCGATCCGTGCTGATCATGACTTTGTAGTTCAGGAAGACTTCATGAAAGCTGTTAGAAAAGTGGCTGATTCTAAGAAGCTGGAGTCCAAGCTTGATTACAAGCCTGTTTAATGTAACAGTATAATTTGTGACTGACTGCACGTGTCATACATACACACATAATGTATAAAAAGAGAAATATTGTACTTTATTATTGTGTTTGTGTAATATGTAGCTAGTAATTTGGTAACACTAGTTGCAGGTTGGCTACAGAAGTGTTTTCTGTACAGTTCTGAAATACAATATTCATTACAGCCCAGGTTAGGTAAAATGTGTGGAGATGTATTCTCTCAGCAATTATAATAGGAATTTATAAGTGTGCCTGGATGTGCTAGCAGGCTGAAGAAAGTCAGTTCATTTCTTGACTTTTTTTATATTGGTAAATTTCCTTTTCCCAAACAGTTTATGAATAAAACTTGTTTAAATCTGCTTATCCTGATGTATGTTCTCTGTAACTCTTGAGGAGAGTTGACTTGTGCCTCGTCAGAATTTGAAGAGCAGCTTTTCTTTGGCATAGGTGTTCTATTGGAGTCCTGTGCCTTTGCCTCCATGTGACAGGTACCTTTCCCTTGGACAGAGGAGGGTCAAGTCCTGGTTACTCATCTGGGAAGAGGATCTGGCTGAGCTAGCATTTAATTACTGCAAGAAGTAAATAAGTCCTCTAAAATGTTTGCTGTCTACCCGTATGCTGGGATAACTCCTGTCCTGAATGCTAGTTATTGAGAAAAGCATCTAAGTGGGAGTGCAGAAACTGATAGCAGTTTGATACATGAATTTTGATAATGACTTTTGAGGCAGTAGGGGAGAAGCGCAAGATGCATTTCCTTCCCAAATTCCCATTTCAGTTGCTGTATGGAGGCAGGAAATGCCCACTATCATTTGAACCTGTGCCACTTCAGACGTGAAGAGGTGGAATGTGTACTTCTGGAGCTCTGAAGTGGGCTTTGCCATGCACCTGATGAGGTTGGAATTTGGCTATATACAGGTTGCCTTTGTATTCTCTGGGAGTCTACTGCTGCAGCTGATTATCCTAATTGGATTATGCTAGGCATGCTCAGCTGACAGATAAGTACATTAGATGAACTCGACTTACCAGGAAACACTGCTTAACAGCACCTCCGCAGCAGTTCTAATAGCAATGTTCTGATTTCTCTCTCCATCACCATGAGACAAAGCAGGTAGCGTAAGGTGCAGAAGAGTTACAACAAAACAGCAATATTTTTGTGTTTATGTGGCTAATGGTTGTCACAGACCTTTTTTTCTGCTTAGTATGAAAACTCCCTATTGTGATTGTGTTGTGGTTTAAGCCCAGTCAGTACCTCAGCACCACGCAGCCCCTTGCTCTCTCCCCCTTCATTCCTCCCTCATGGGTAGGAGACTTGAAAGAATGTAAACCCCAAGGTTGAGATAAGAACAATCCAATAACTAAAACATAATACAAAACTAATACTAAGGGAAATAACAAGAGGACAAAATAAAACTAGAAAGGGAAGAGGGGGAAAAAAAACCTGGTCTGAATGCTACAGCCATGTGCATGGAAAAAAAGGAAAATTAAATAGAAGTGAGTTTGTGAGTGTTGAGTAAAGGGAGCTGAGCTCCAGGTGTTACCTTGGAGGTGTGTAAAAGATAGCAAACCATTTCCTGAAGCCCTGGGAATGGTAGTAGCTCATTTTTGAAGTCTGGGCCAGAAGCTGAGGCTACCAGCACCTGTCCATTGGTGCCAGCTTGTGGGAGTTGCAGTTTTCTTCCTCTGCTCATTCATTTTTAGTCTTTTGGTGGAAGGAAATTGCAGTACTGAAGGGGGAAGTATGTTTAAATAGTTTGGGGTGATACTTTATAGTTAACAGAGCATGGGACTGAGGGATCTCAAGACAGGAGGAAAGGTGGGTTCCTGCCCCAAGGCTGGTCTGTCAGAGGGTGCACTCAAGAGGACCTGTTTGAAGATGGCCCCGTTTTGGCACCAGCTGAGATCTGCCACAGGCATCATCGTTTTCCTGTCAATAAAGTGAGTGGCTTTTCACCGGAATAGTTTTGATGTGGCGCGGGGAGCAGCAGACGACCAGCAGCAGCAGGGTGAGGGGAAGGCGGCTGCAAGACCGTCGTTGGAAGCGAGGAGCGTGAGGCGCTTTAGACCCGCGTGTCCACCTGAGAAGCCGGACCCCGATGGGCACGGCCTAGGTGTGCGGAGGAGCGGGGTGCTGCTGACGGAGCGCTAATTGCGGTTAATGAAGGAGCCGGGAGAGGCGCTGCGCTGCCCCAGCGCCGCCGGGGGCCGGGCCCTGAGGAGGGAGCGGGCCCCGCCCCTCGGGCCGTTGGTGGCCC
>JASSUY010019584.1:0-16175 GCA_032466535.1 Forpus xanthops
TTCAGTACTAGACTGACCACTGTTAGAATTTGATCATCTATTTTTTCTGTCCCCAATTTAGGAAGGAATTTGGAGAGCTCAGAAAAAGAACTAGCAAAGGGCTGGAATATTCTTTATTACACAATATTTATTTTGTTTTTGATCACAAGAGCTTTCAAAAGCTTAAGGAGTAGGTTTCATTCCCAGAAAGAAGGCCAAGAGATTTATTTGATCACGGAGTACCTAGATGAGAAACAAAACAACTCCAAGACAGTATTTCCCACTTACTGCAAGCCTGTTATTTCTTCTCCACCCCTAATGTCCAGTACTACTCTTGAATGAGTTTTCATACTCCCCACTAAAATGATAATCAATTTTGAAATTAATTTTTAACCTTTTCTATAATTGTCTTCGAAACCTGTTCAGAAATGTAATATTCAGCTTTCAAATTTCTATGTTTCTACATTTGGCATATTTGATTAGCACCGATTTCCTGTTTTCCCCCATGTTTTTTTCCTGCTAGCATATAAGATAATATACCAACTTTAGAACACTCCAATGCTGATGCACCATTATAATGAGTGTTTTGCCAGTGCATTACAGGGGAAAGTGGTAGTAATTAACTGCAAATGTCACAGCTGAGAGGACACAAAGAAAGCCTTTGTTGTTGTTGTGTTTATTTCATGAATGTTCCAGCCATCTAATAGTAAAAAAAAAAGTTTTGCTTTTGTTTTCTGTTAGGTATCTACAGTCAGAAAAATACTTTATTTTATGCACTAGAAAATTGTATTAGTGCAAATAACTAGCAGAGTATGAACTCAAGAGGCCATTACAGCTTGCACTGCTGGCTACAAAATGGTGATTAGGTGACTATTGCTGAGATATGGAAGTCTGCATTAAACTTTCTAACAGTCAATGCCTATTCAACATAAACCAGAAACATGCCTGCAAGCATATCTGTAGAAGATATTGTCTCACTGTGGCCAAATTACTCCTTCTATTTGAAACACTGTAATACTAAATTCTATCACATCCACAGCTGACAGCAGAATTAATTTTCATCCTCTGCTGATGACTGTTTTTCCACAAACCTGATCACAATTTTTTTCATGAAAGAAGGGACAGTAAGCAAATGGATTAGAAGAGAAAGGAAGTACCCAAGTCTTTCACCCTGTTCTGTGTCTTCATGTACATGTGTATACATTTTTGCATGTAAATACACACACTATATATATTTTCTGCTGATTCATCAAGTTTAGTAAATATGTAACCCAGCAATGCAGTATAACACAACCTGCACAAAAAAAGCTGCAGGATTTTGATTTTTTTTATTTCATGCCAATCTTGCACCAATGCTATATTTGAGCTGTGACCAGCTTCCTAAAAGTTAAATAAAATCAAGCAGGCAAATTGCATCAAAATATATTATTCCCATCTTTAATTTGACCTAATCGCTATATATATACCAAACAAATGTCTGGATCATTCACTTTGCAGTAAAAAGGTTCCAGGTCACTCCCTGTGTTTACATTGGCCCAATTGCAAAGGTTGCAAGGTTGGTTGCAGAGAAACTGAGGTTTCTCTACACATTATGGAACTACTGAAACATGCATATTCAAGTTTCTCATTGCGTTTTTAAGTGCAGAAGTTTACATTCAAATAGAACTGCCCTGGGTTCAGCAGTAGCAGTCATTTTTCTCCATCTCAGTAGCTGGTGGAGTGCTGTGGTTTTTATTTTTAGCCTGGGAACAGCACTGATAACACACCAAAGTTTTCAGTTGTTGCTAAGTAATGATTACTCTGACGAAGGACTTTCTGAGTCTCATGCTCTGCCAGGAAGGAGAGGAAGCCGGGAGGAAGCAGAGAGAGGACACCTACTAGACCGAAAGGGCATTCCCCAAACTATCCAAAAGGGGTATTCCATACCACAGCACATAATGCCCAGTACCGGGTGCAGTTATCCAAAAGGGTTAGATTACTGCTTGGGTCAGGTTGGGTACCAGGTACTGGGTGGTGAGCAGTTGTACTCTCTCCCCGTGTTATTCCCCTTATCATTATTATTGGTGGTAGCAACAGTGGTTTGTGTTATACCTTTGTTATTGGACTGCTCTTATCTTAACCCGTAGGAGTTACATTATTTCAATTCTCCTCTCCATCGCTGAGTGATGAGATTCTTCTCATCCATGAGAAGAACAGGGGGTGTGAGAGAGCAGCTGCCTGGTCCTGAGTTACTAGCTGGGCTTAAACCATAACAAGAACATATAGAAATTCAAGAAAATATTAACCAAAAAGATTTTTATTGCCTGTAAAACACATAATGAGAAAGACACTAAAGCACAGATCAAGTGAATACCCGTATTATAAAAGCATTACTAACAATTTTGAAAATATTATTTTCAAGCAAGAATTTAGTGATGAAAATTAAAAAAGTGACAGAACACAAGAAAAACAAATCCAAGTGTTCAGTATTTTATAGATAAGATTTTTTTTTTTTGATAATTTTTACTTCCACTATTAAATACAAGTGGGCTCCTGAAAGTCAAGGAATTTTTTTTTTCTGCAGGTAATGCTTTAAAAGATTTTCAGATTTTGTTTTGTTTACTCAAACCATTTGATGCACTCTTTTTAGTATCTGTAGGCATCCCTCAGTCATATGTACCATCTTTTCTATTTTAATCCCTGTACTTAAGTTAAATGTCAAGATTTGAAGCAAATCTTAAGTATGCAAGTTGTCTTGTTAACAGTGTGGGTAGTCTTAGAAAGTCACCCATCTCAAGTTTGTGATCAGACATATTCCTAAATATTCTTAGAAATCAGGCTTTGAATATCATAAGTAAGACCTTGAACAAAGGCTGCAAAACAGAGTATATGCAAGCATTTGTATGCTCCAACTTAACCAAGACCTACATGACTACATGAGCCAAGCATTACATGTGAACTAAAAATATTGCTTTATTCTCTGGACAGCTCCTATTATTCAGGTTCTCACATGGAAGTAACAAAAAGCCTCTGTAGTTTTTGCTATATTTGGATCCCCAGTACCAGAAACAAATTCTGAAGAGGCACAGGTGCTAATTTCTTCACTGCAAGCTGCTGGAGTTCCTACCAGGTTTTGTGGAAAAGATGCTCTGTTTGCCCTGTTGAGAAATCTCTAAAAAAACTGCCTGAAAACCAGCATTTATCTCCTTGTCATTTTATGAGGAGAAACTACAAACTAAGTGATGTTCAACCATACAGTTCAGTATTTAGTTTATTTACCATGTTTACCTTTCTTTTGTTGCTATTATTTCCATTGCTATAAAATGGATCACTGGAACCTGTACTCAAACATTCCCACAAAGAAAAGTCACTAAGGTTTTAAGCCAAGATTATTACATGGAATTGATTTCATTCCATAAAAAGGTATTCTGATTCCTAAGAAACACTGAAGACTGGAGCAACACTTCATTTAATGCTGATTAGAATAAATTTGCGAAAAAGGTTTAGCTACACCTATTAACAACTTGAATATATTAACATCAAGAGAAACAATGCTTTTGTGTGTCAAAAACAACTGAGTATTTATGCTTCCATATTTTAAACTCTCTTTATCTGCACATTCGTTCAACATATGCATTTGAGTTTTGCTGCATGAGTTACTCAGACACAGAACAAAAGGTACCAGTACTGCAACCTCCTCTGCATGATTTCCTCTGTATCAGCCAATAGTCTTTCCTCCAAGGAAGATGTGCATTCTGGTCAAGGGTGGGGAGTCCCAAAGTATGCAAAGTTGTCCTGTTTATTTACCAGAAAAGGCAACATTACAAGCAGTGATACATGAAGTAAATGCTAGGTTATGCTACAAAGAAATACACAGGCAGATACATCAGGGTATCAGCAGGGCGAAGGGCACAAGTGAAGCATGCAACACTATCCAGAGCCTCAAGGAAGAAAGCCCTTCCTCCATGTACACGATCCATTATATCTCTCAAAGAGATCCAGCCCTGAATTCTATAAACAATGTGCTTATTTTTTCAGATTAAGTCTGCTGTAGTATCAGCTATCCACGTTGCCTTTTCTTTTTTTAATCTATTGCTTTACATATAAAAATTTACCACAGAAATGGGAGAAACCATTGACAGCACACAGATCCACAAAGGATGTATGCTACACAGAAACTGCTCACTTCCAGCATTCTACCGTAATATGCGTGATCTGTATCTTCCTCTTTCACAATACCAAATGATGACTTTTGTTCAACTATCAGCGCACAAGCACTAAATGGAGCTAAGTTTTAGACTACCAACTTTCAATTTAAAGCACCTTTTAAGTGGCAGATATGGAAAATTAAAAAATGAAGGACAGACCAAGGAAAACCATGGCAGCTAAATTTGAGCACTAAATTTAGTTGAGCGAGAATCAAACTAAGACATTCTTATTTAGAACCTACAATAAATATGTACTCAAGAACACATGACCACAAATCAATTAGATACAAGAATATTTATTTTTAACCATATAAACAGGAAGAATTCTTAACAGGTAAAAGTTCTGTTTATTTTTATAAAATTATAGGAAGTTGTCATTGGCAAAATTATAAATTAAATATTGCAGCAGCAGTCAAAGTCCCTGGTCATGTTTGCAGTCGAAACATGTTCATGCATCTAAAACTGAAAACCTAACTTCACAAAATTTAGTGTGAAAAGATTCTCCTTACATTGTCAAATAGATCACAAGGTTTTTCATCATTAGGAAAAAAATCACCAAGATTTATTTATTGCACTATAATCACAAGACAAAAAAAAGGACCTAAACACTTCTGCCTTTTACTGACAACTTTCTCTGTAAACCAATAAGCTCTGAATTTGGGAATAAACCAGAGTAAGTACATAGAGGCCAAGTCAAACCCCCCATACAAGGATTTCAAGCAGAAGAGTTTCAATTCTACATGAAAGGACACTATTCTGTACCAATAGTGAAGTTAGAATTAACTTCTGATGTCACAAGGAGCTGTTGTCCAAGTCTTGTTTCCACAAGATATTTGTCCAAAGACTTGCCATGCTTCAGGTCTTTGACACAAACAACATTGTTCTTCAACAGGCTGCAAGTTTATCTGAAGACTTCCCCCTTCTTTTTCCTTAACTGTCATATTTTAATCCCAGCTGGCAACTAAAACCGCAGCAACAAGAGGTGCTACATTCACTGTCAATCAAACCCCTACAGGCCGTCTCCAATCTACCCTTCATGTTACGGGGACTTCACTGCTCTTACTGAAACTTCTTTTCAAGCTGTCCTCAGTGAAACATTTTCTTGTCCAATCTCCCCTCACATCTCCAGCTCTCTGGCTGAGGTTGCTGCTGTGCTATGGTTACTGTCTGCCAGGCCAACTATGCCTTATTGTTTCCTCCAAACTGGTCTCTGCAATCCTCTATTCTCTCTCCTGCAATGCTCAGCCATAAATCTAAAAATGTTTACTATATCTTTTGAGTTTACCATAACATGCTTAATATCACACTTTCTAATAGATCGCATTTCATTACAGTTACCATGACGAACTCCTAAATTCTAACTGCAAATAATATTATTAGATATAATATTATTGCAACCTTATTTGTTTTTCTGCAGTGCAATAGGCTTGACAAGTTCCTTGACTTATACCATACTGGGGGGAGGACAAACATGATATTAAGTGAACACAGTTGTTTTACTTGACCTTTAGTTTCCAATAACAGTTCCTAACACAGAAAGCTTTCTGAGAACAGTTATGGATATGGGGCTCTGCCTCAACAGGTTTCACCGTTTTCTGCCAGAATCACCTGAAATTTTTTTTTTGGAAAATAATCTTCTTTTAAAATAATCTTCTCAAAGAAACTTCTCACCAACTTAAGAGTCATAGAGTAGGTTTTTATCAACACTTGGGTACCAAGGTTTCCTCAGTCATTTCAAGAAAGACACTAACTTTTTACTTGCCAACTGCCTGCTTTGTAGATGAATCCCAACAAAACCAGTATTTAATTGTTAAAGTAAAAAACACTGCGGTAAGCAACAGTATTTTGCGTACCTTCAATAAGCAAATGTCTTGACTAGAGTGAGAAACTGCAACCACAAACTTTTCCTACATGACAAATTTATTTAAAGCAAAAGGGAAACCTGAGTCCAATAAATTCTAGAACACCAGGAGCCATTATTCACCTTAGACTTCAGTTGAAGGACTGAAACCCTGTATCTGACTGAGGTTCTTCATCACAATATGAAGGTTGTGCATATTTTCCCTGTGTTCCTGAGAGGTTTTAATTTGAGCTTTGAGAAAATCTTCCCTATTTGCTCCATCAACTGCATCTTAAGTGGCTATGTTATCAACTTATTTTTCTTTCTTACATATAAGCTTTAATGAGTAGTATCTGTTGTGCTCACTGAAAATACTTCATAAACTGACATAAGTAAACAGATAAATATTTAAACAGAAGATATGACAGACTGAATCATGCATGAAGTATAGAACTTAAGATAAAAGTATTTTACTGATTAGCATAAGTATTTCTGTATTCTTTGCTTTTTTGTCTGGTCTAAAAACTCCAATTATATTCAGATGCATGAAATAACACCTGTGAGTTATTCAAGCAAAAGTTTTGCAGGAAACCACCTTCCATGCAATTCAAATGAAAACAGTCACAGAGATCTGGTGCAAAGCATCTCCGAATAACTATGACAAAATACAGAAGTCCCACAATGCTGTTGCATCCTACGTGAAGAACACGATCTAAAAAAGTTTATTTCACAAGTGTGTTCAGCTCCTGGATTACATTAGCAAGCTTCCAGGAAATGCACAATAAAATCCTGCATATTTTTCTGTTCACGTTTAATTTGAAGTCCACTCTGAAGATGCCCATTTTCAAGTACGTAATGTATATGCAAAATTTTATTAGATTTCTGTGACCTACTGCAGCTAAATTATAAACATTATGCTTTAAAACCTCTGTAATTTTCCTATTCACGTAAATCACTTGGCTCAAGCTTTTCAAGATATTTAGTTCTTGCAAATTAGTATTGAACATGACAACGTTTTATTGCCAGCAACTTCTACTAAATTGAACTGAATTTTAGTAAATTTCTTTTTTGTCTCCCTATGTCAGAGAGCATTCCCTCAACTCTCAACTTACCATCAAGAAAAGAGCTATTCAAGCCTGCCTCCTAGCCCTTTTGTCTTCACTGCTGATAATGGAAAATAAACCCTTCTTTAATCAGCTGTTTGTTATATGCTTTGTTTCAGCATTATTATTTCTTGTACCCTTCCCTCCCCTCTTTTTCTTCTGAATTTCAGCTAGAACTGAACCATTAATTTAGACTTTCTGTAAAATAAGCACTGCATTTGTATTAGTAATGAAGTTAAGTGAGCATACTCTATTAAAAGCTCTGACTAGCTCTATAAACCACCACTGAACAGAGATCCACTGCGAGATGTACCTAGCCATGATATAATTTTTGTAGCTCATTAAGAGAGATGATTCTGATGAATGTTAATATTTTGGCATATTTGTGAATATAGTTATGTCAGAAGGAAGCTATAAAATTCAAGTAGAAAACAGAATCGATCATTAAACTAAAATGCAGGATTTAAACACATTGCCTGAAATGTGGAAGATTTTGACAGAATGAGCTCATACATAGTAAAAAGTAATCTATGATTAACATAAAGCTTCCATGGTTACACAACCACCTAACAGTTCTCAGAGCACAAGTGATACCTTTGCATCACTCGTTTTTTACTCCTGAACCATGTAAAATCAAGAGGAGTTTCTAAGACTTTTCTCATTTTTAGTCTGGTGAGATTCAGTGTTTATAAAAATTATCTATATAATAAAACAAAGCTACAAATTGTAGCTTGCAAAACCACGTGTGATAGAATTAGCATTCCTGGGAGAGGATACTAATGGCAAATTAAAGAAACAGCATGAGCAGCAATAAGTAATAATGTGACTAAGAGAAACACATGGGAGTCTCGTGAATAAACAGGTTCAGTAACAGTAAGGCAGTAAGTCCAGAGACTCATCCCTGGGGCAATTTCCTCTGGAGTACTGGACATTATACTTTAAAGGAAGATAGTAAAGAAATTTCATACTGTATTTTCTAGTAAATGGCCAGAACAGATAGATTAGAAACCTCTTTAAAAGATTGATAACATGAATCTGTTGCATAAAGAACTTATCAATTATTTGCTTAGTCTATTTACACTGGATGTAAAAGAAAAATAACATCATTTGCAACAAAATACTTAGATATTTGGTGTAAGAGATATCTTTTATATTATAACTTTAGGTGGGCTCTGGAACATGATATTCATGTGGGCTACATACAGCCTTTAGTGACAGTTTTCAAGTACAAACGGGCTAACATTGGTTGTTGTTACATAATGAAATTAAGTAGATGCTACCACAAATGTATTTCCACCTAGGTATTTTTATTCTTCTATGTCCTTCTAACAAAACACAGAATGCAAAGTTGTACTGTTGCTGTAGAAATAGCATATAAAGAAGAGAGCACTACTGCCACACTCATGCCAAAACTTAATTTTATATCACTAGAACAGAAAATAATCATTGCACTAAATACCATCAATAACTGATATTGGAATGACATTGGCAATAGCCATGCTGTAAATACATTCAGTTCATATCTTCATAGCCTCAGAAGATGTTACTCATTTGCTACTTCCAAGTATTTTGTGAAAAGCTACACAGTTTTTTCTTTTGAAAGAGATGGGAAAGAATAAAGGAAAGCAACTGGCTTCAAAGCAGAGTAAGCAAGTGCTAACACCCTACAGAAATAAGAGCGTGGCTACAGAGTCATGTGAAAGGAAAATACTGTGAGCCAAGGCTACTGCTCCTTCTGCAGGTTTAAAGGCATGTGAAGAGAATTATATCAGTGCATCTGGATACAGACAGAAGAGAACAAGAAATGCAAGATGGAAGGAATAAGGATAGTTAGGCACTGCCCTCAAAAAGAAGCTATTGCAAAGGGAAAAGTGGTAGACAGGAAGGACCATAACCATCTCATCTACCTGGAATAACCTTCACCTACCTCTATTTCAGCATAGACACTAATTATAACGATAATGCTGCAGCAATAGCTGCAGCACATCTCCATCACCACTCAGTGGCAGGATGTGTCTTCTTTCCTCACCCTTGTTTCCCTCACACAGCACTCGCAGTGCTGCAATCATTATCACTGTGCTTCCAAGTCAGCAGACTGCCTGAACTAGTGTAAAGCAAAGTGCAACCTGAACTAGTAACTCAAGAAGTTTTTAAATAAAAACTACTCATGATGTTGCTATAACAGGACTGACAACTATTTCACTCAATTAGCTGTCAAGGTAACTACAGGTAAAATTTGAAGTGATAATACTTGTCAAATACCCAAGCTGACCCACTTACAGCAACTTACACTCCATCTTTTCTATGCATCTAGATGGACCTCAAAGCATCAGACTAATATATTGATAAAATTAGAAAAAGGGAATGACAGAATCAGCTCTTCATCTGAGAACCTTGCTAGTTTCATTACAGCAGAATCCCTTTTTAAGGAACAAATATCTGGTTTAGCCCACTACAACTGGAACTGCCATTAATACACAAACATCCTTCATCTTCAAGAGTGGGCAGCTCTATTAAGTTCTTAATCTAGAAGACCAGATGCTACTCATTAACTTTACTCACCATTATTAATCATGTGACATTAGAATGCTTTTCACATATTCTATTTATCACTCTCCATACCCAAAGTGAACAGTCTTATCGCTGACCACAACAACAAGATTAAAAATCTCATTTTTCAAATCTTTGTAGGAAAAAAAAAAATTCTTATACAATAAAAACCATTCTACATATCCATGTGACATTTTAGGGACTGAGAGTCACTTGAACTACAGTGTAGACTTCTATTTTGTTCACACCATTCAGAGAAAACTCTGGCTGCTACAGAATGCCTGCAGCATGATTAATTACCAACACAGAGAAAAGCTGCTGCCATACTACTCTTTCTTCAGTCTCCAAACTGATATCTTAAAGTTTCAGGCTCATTTAGAAATGTTTATTCGCACATGAAACATTCTCTAGGGCTATGACCTCCCTTATTTATCTGAGGAAACATGGGTCCCCTTATACTTTCCATTAGCAATTTATGTTCTCTATAACTGAGCCTATTAATTATCCCAAACCAGAAGTTGGCAGACACCAGTCTTTGTAAAGTCCACATTATGGGAACTACTGACTTGGATATACAATAACAGAATTAAATAATTATCTATGATGGAAAAGACCTTTAATATCAAGTCCATTCCCCCAGGACTGCCAAGTCCAACACTAAATGGCATCACTGGGGGCCTCATGTACACTTCCAGGGATGCTGATTCCACCACTTCCCTGGAAACTTGTCCCAATTCCTCACTACATTTCAGTCCAACAGTCTGATCAGTACCTGAGTTTAAGATAAAATAAAATGGTTTGGGGAGTTTTTTGCAAGCTTTCAAACACACCCAAAAATATTCTTCTGTCCTGCCCTACACTAAACTTGTTACATATCAATACTAAAAAAAAGTTTTTGGCAAAAGATTTATCATACTCTGATTTAAAGGAAAAATTGAAGAATTATAATCTGAAGTAGACATTGCACTTCATACTCTGAGTGACTGAACTCCAAAGAACTTTATTAGCAAAAGGCAGAAAAGGCAAGAGCAAATGCTAATCTCTAATTAATCTGTATGATAAACATGAAGACCTGTCATGGTTTAAGCCCAGTCAGCCACATAGCTCAATTGCTTGCTTCCCCTGTTCCTGGAGGTATGGGGTTGAGAATCAAAAGAATGTGACTCCCACGGGTTGAGATAAGAACAGTCCAGTAACTAAGGTATAACAGAAATCACTATTGCTACCACCAATAGTAATAATAACAAGGGAAACAACAAGGGAAGAGAATACAACCACTTACCACCCGTCAACCAATAACCAACCTGACCCAGCAGTGAACCCCCAGTTTTTACATCCTGGGCATGATGTGCTGTGGTACAGAATACCTCTTTGGTCAGTTTGGGTCAGGTGCCCTGTCTCTGCTTCCTCTCAGCTTCCCCTGCTCCGTGGCAGAGCATGAGACTCAGAAAGTCCTTGATCAGACTAAACATTCTAAGCAGTAGCTAAAATAAATAAATAAATACTAAAAAAAAAAAAAAAAAAAAAAACAAAAAAAAAAAAAAACCACCAAAAAACCCCGATGTTATCAGTGCTGTTCCCAGGCTGAAGGTCAAAAACACAGCACTGCACCTGCTACTAAGAAGGAGAAAAATGACTGCTACAGCTGAACCCAGGACGAAACTTACGTAACTTACTGTGCTTCATATAATAGCTCAAACTACTTTTAGTTAGTAGCTAGGAAAAAGTCATATCAGGAAACCCACATATCCCAGAACTGTCCATCTTCCAAGGCACCATGGCCTCAGTCATGTATCTTGTCTGAGACATCTACAGAAACCGTTGTACTGCAGGAAAGCTGTGAGGGAGTCTGTGGAGAAAAGCCATGCAAAACAAAGGTGAAACTGGCTTCACAGGTAGAATTGCTGAAATGGGGATTGTTAAGTGTCCTAGTTTACAACAGTAAAACAGTACACTAACATGGTGAAGTATAAAACCCTAACAAATTAGCAGGCAGTGGGCAGAAGATGGCAAGTCAGTAACACCACAAATTTATTTCAGAAAGCTTCAGGGGACAACTCTTCTCCTGACTGATGACTACCAGCAAAGGCTTTTTGGGTATCTTGTTCCAGGCAGTAAGCATACTGATGCTCAGCTTAGTAAATCATTAAGTCCTAGATACCTTTTGAATATGTTAGCCAATAAATAAGTGTATTATACCCCTAAGTTGTGTGTCGCCTGCTACAGATTCTTTTCCTTATTCAGATATGTTCAGCTGTGCACAAAATGACCCCAAAAGGGAGAGTTACAAGGCCAAATTCCCTAAAAAATTGAGGAGATTAAAGCATTCAGATGTTTACAATAGATTTAAAACCTAATGAAATGAGCAACTATTATGATACTTTTTTTTTAATGTCTACTTTGTTTCTACTATACTTCTTTCACACTTACCTTGGAAAATCTGGTCCTAAGCCTACTGTTGTTCAGAATAATACGTGGTAGTAAGGTCACAGCAGGAATCTAAAAAGAAATACATGAATGGGTATACCCATGAGTAAGGCCACAAGAATTATATTACTGAATCCTGGAGAAAGTGAGCATTTTTCTTCTATCACTGGTTTCAGAAGGAGAATCAAAACACACAAATCAAAAACAAGGATTAGAAAAAGTTAGAAAGTCCGGGGTATAAAGCCACTAGGAATATGTATTAGATTACTGCTTTCATGAATAGACAGCACACATAGAGGAGGGTAGGATACAAGACTTCATAAACATGAAAGACTAGGTTTAACTAAAAATGCTGATAGAAGACTGTAATAATACCCATACCTCTCTTTCCTGAGGGAAGGAAGGGTATTTTGTGAGAGTAAATACAGATAACTGAGTTTGAAAAACCTGGCCCTATCTGAATGAGGACAGTATTACAAGTAGCAGAAAACTTTTTGAGGACTTCTATATTTAATTTTTAAATTCTGATCAACTGTATCACAATGCCACCTTGTCAACTTGGCTCACAGTGTTCACCTGAACGTTTTACACGAGGGCTGAGAACAAGTTTGGAACAAATAAGGGTGATTTTTTTATTTTTTTTTTTTACTTTTTTTTAGACTAAAACACTCACCTGTGCATTTAGATAGACCTGTATATCTAGCAGTTTAAGGGGTTTCAGTCTTTTCTGGATGTTTTTAATTTTTTAAACCTGCAAGGATTTATAGATAGAATAATACATTATTGCCAAACTTCTAGAAAAGACCTGCCCTGAAGACAAATAGGTTTAAGCATTATAACAGAAAGAAATGGTTACCCAGCTTTAGATTCTGATGCTTATTTACTTTGAGTAATCTTCCCTCTGATATTTTCATATCTCAAAGTGGAAAGTGAGCTTAGCTGGTAGATAAGTAGAAATACTTCCTGTATTTATATCAATAGTAAAACAATGATTATGGTACTGTGGGTATGGCCTTTCCTGTTTTCAGTTTATCAAGAATAAGGGACCTGAAAAAGGCAGTCTTGTAATATTTGGACAGGCACTCTTAAATCCAGTGTGCAGTTTTCATAGAGTTATAGAATCATAGAATAGTTAGGGTTGGAAAGGACCTTAAGATCATCTAGTTCCAATCACCCTACCATGGGCAGGGACACCTCACACTAAACCATGCCACCCAAGACTATGTCCAACCTGGCCCTGAACACCGGCAGCAATGGAGCATTCACAACTTCCCTGGGAAATCCATTCCAGTGCCTCATGACCCTTACAGTAAAGAATTTCTTCCTCAGATCCAATCTAAACTTCCCCTGTTTAAGACTGAACCCATTACCCCTTGTCCTATCACTACAGTCCCTCATAAAGAGTCCCTCCCCAGCATCCCTGTAGGCCCCCTTCAGATACTGGAAGGCCGCTATGAGGTCTCCCATGCAGCCTTCTCTTCTCCAGCCTCAACAACCCCAACTTACTCAGCCTGTCTTCATATGGGAGGTGCTCCAGTCCTCTGATCATCCACATGGCCCTCCTTTGGACTTGTAACATCTGGTATTATTTCAAGCAAAGTGTTTCCCCAGTATTTCTCAGTATTACATATAGCTGTTTTACTGCTGCTTAGCTAACATTCTCACAATTATTTTCTCAGATTAGTATCAAAATTAGAGGCTGTTGTTGCAGACTGTCTTACTGTGACATTGTGAATTTCAAATTGTATCTATCATATTATTGCCCTATCTCAAGCAACTGAAAAATATGACACAACTGCAGACAGCATCAGCTTTGGGTAACCAGAAGACAGTCAGCAAACCAGGCTATTAAAATACTCAGTCTTTCTGACTTCATTGGAAAGACTTCCTGCTTCCTACTGCCCTGAATGTCCTTCTAGCTATCTCAGCTTCCAAGCAAAAACTGTGTTACCTTAATGCGCTATTAATTAAAATTCAGGAATCTTCTCTCTTTTCAAACACTGAGGAACTAACACTTCCTAATTTTGGTAAATTCTCAGACATTTCTTTGTAGTTCTCCATCTGGAAATAGAAATGGCTATCCTACAGACACCTAGAGAACAACAACACATTTGCATTTGGCGCTTACCTTTTGCCAGTTACCAACCTTGTCTGAAATAAGTTACTGGATACCCAGTAAGGATCCTTATTAATATAGATTAATACCTTATTTCCTTGACTGGGTAAATCTGTTTCAGTCAAAGAAAGTGCAAGAAGAATAAATATGTCAAAGTTGGACTACTAAGGAAATTCTGCAGTCAAGTACAGTGTTTTAGAAGTTCCCCTAGATATACCCAGGTTTGTCTTCCCCAGGAGTTCAACATATAACTTAATTTGCCTGAATTTTAATGTGGAAAAGTACATACTATGGATGATGCTGTTATATTAATAAAACATAGTAAAACAAACAGCAAGCTAAAGCCTGATGAAATCATGTCATTTTTTTTTTTTCTAAATTGTAACACTGCCTGGATTTGAGGAGGGAAAAAAAACAAAACAATCTGCTACAAAATGCTTCAGTTAACTAGTAAATTGGATATATCCTTCATGCATTAGGGGAAAAGATCTGAGTGTTCTGTAGTTAGCATAATACTATAATTGGGTAAGTCGCTATGGTGGTGATGATGACAAAAGAATATCTCAGACTCCATAATTACACAAGCTGATTTAACATAGGTGAAAGACTGTATATAACCTTGGACATTCTTCACCTGAAGAAAGGGACAAGTACTACAGAGCTAGGTCCTTAAATTCAAAAGCTATCAGTTCTCATCCCTTTAATTTCAGTAATACTGGACTTGAAACCTAGGAGGAAGATTTTTTTCAACTGTTCCATTGAACACTGAGAGTTTGGTTTAATACTGAACTCTGGTAAGATATCCTGTGAAAGCAATTCATGATGCAAGATCAGCATGTTAAAGTCATACAAAAATTCAGAGAAATTTCTTCTCCTCCTCCCCTCAAAGAAATATTTTTCATCTTGTATGTATTATTTAGTATCTCAAGCCTTCAAGCCACTGTTTACTGCAGTAAGCTCATAAATCATATCTTCCGCATCAGTCAACTACCCTTAGTAAAGCATACAAAATAGGGGGTTTTATACAGTATCTGTCTGTAACCACAATTACTTTACCATATAAATATATTTCATCTACAGACTAATATGAGTTGATTTTTATATAGTAGTACACTAAATCATTAGCAAATAAATGTTTGTGTCTGACCCTGATAGAGCTATTTCAAGAAGAGCATTTATTCATGAGACAAGCAAATCAACACAAGACTGTCCCAAAACGTGATACCAATACGGGAAAGTCATGGCTTTTATTTTCTTCTTTCCTACAAATAAATAGATTAAAAAAGGGTCAGGACTAGCCTCAGGTTTACTCTGTCACAGACAATTATAGCACACACTGTAATCACAAGAAAGTGCTTGTTATTCTTTATTTCACCTGTTGTTACCATTGATAAAAGATGCAACATTTGGTACGGTTAACTTTCCACTACAAAACATTTTTTTCCACTACAATTACATTTTCTTTTAAGTAATCACTTTCATCCACATCAGGCTTTCTGGCGAAGGGCTGATTCTTCTAATGACAGAGAACCACAAAACACAGCTGTTTGTGATGGAAAGTACCGATGTAAAAATGATTACAATGTGTTGAAGAGAAAAATTTTAGTAAACAATGTCCCTCCTAATATCTCTCAGCTCTATGTTAAATAAGGACACTGATCATTACATACCAAATTGCACTTGACAGGCACCATCTAAACATTCCTATTTATAGTAACCTACAAAACCAGCTATCAAAAGGGGGGCACTAAATTTCAAGCACAAGTAGTTTGTTATTTACAGAAATGTTTTTGTTCACCTAAAAAGCCACAAAAGCATTAGGCTCAATCAATTGCTCTTCAAAGAGTATAATCCCAATGTTTATATATATATCTATATGAGTGCATATCATTAATTATCATATATACTGGGCATTCTTAATTTAAAACTATAATTAAGAACACTGTACAAAGGATAATATACAATAATCTAAT
>JASSUY010019585.1:0-46147 GCA_032466535.1 Forpus xanthops
GGCGCGGCCGTCAGCCCCGGCCCGCCGCGGCGCGGCCTCCCCCGCCATGTGAAGCTCAGGAAGATGCGGAGGCGCAGCCCGGCCGCCCGCGGCGAGGGATGAGCCTAGACGGGGAGAAGATGACCGAGGAAGCCTACCCTGACGAGTGAGCGGGGCCGGGCGGGCGACGGGAGGGAGGCGGGGGTCGCCCTTTGTTGCCCCCGTGCGGGTGCCCCTTTGTTGCCCCCGTGCGGGTCCCTCATCCCCTTTTTCCCCCTCCACAGTCACACCGACCGCGGGCGGACAGAGGGACACGGACACGCGCGTACGTGTGCGCGCTGCCCGCCCGTGCATCCGCCATTTCGCGCTCCCCCCCGGGCCGCGCTCATTTGCATACCGCCTTTTCATTCATAAAAACCCCCGGACGGCGCGGGGACTGCGGGGCGCACCCCGGGCACCCCGCACCGGTACCGCTCCCGCCCCGCTGTGGGACTCGGGGCGCCCGGCGGCGGCCTGCGGCGGAAACGGGGGGTGGTGATGATGATGATGGTGGTGGTGGAGGGGGGGCGCGGGGGAAGGCGGCGGTGCGCTCCGCTTCCACCGCAGCGCCGGGGCCGGGGTGAGGGGATCGGGGAGTTGAGGGACGCACACGCACACGCACACGCACACGCACACGCACACGCACACACACACACACACACACACACACACACACACACGGGACGTCGCGGGTCCCCGCCCCGGCCGCCGCCGTTTTGTGAATAGGAGGGCGGCCGCCGCCGCCGTCACATGACGCCGCATTCATAAACCCGGTCACCGGCGGCCTCCCCATTCACCACCACCTCCCTCCGTACCCCCGCGCCTCGGGGGGCTGCGGGTGCCCGATCCACGCTCCTCCCGCCCCGGCACCCCCTTGCTCGGCAGCGGTCCCACAGCCTCCCCGCGGATCAACCCGCGGAGGGGCCGCGCCGAGGGTTTCAAAATGCCTGACGGTGCTCTTTTCCCTTTGGACAGTGTTTCTTTCCCCAAAATACAACTTGAAAAGGCATTAACAGCGCAATTCCAGGAAAGGCTTTTAACAAACCGTGCCGGGCCCAAGTGTTGTTCCTGGCTATCTCTTTCTGCGTTTTGACAGTCGAGAGAAATGAGTCACTTGCGTGCAGCGCTGGTTTCGTGCCAAGCGCCATAGGATGTACCACGCTTTAAAATGACTTCTCTCAGGGCTTATAAAGCGTCGTCGGAATTGTGCAACTTTTCGGCTCGGTTTTGGAGTCCTAAAAAGAAAATAAAATCCCATAACTGGCGGCGTGTGCTGCGCTTATACCTTTATAATGTCAGCCTTGTTTTGAGGGGGTTCACTGGAGGAACGCGAGTGCCGAAGGAAATGGCTTCTGCCTGTGACGCGTGTGTGAAGAGGAATTGTTATTTTGGCACCTCTTAATGAAAAGTCTATAAATACGTGTTTATGTGTAGCTTCTGAAATTGTGGTTATTTTGAAGTTGGGATGGCTCTTCCCAAAAAAAGAGAGGAAAAAGTTGAGTTTCTCCCTCGTGGATTGCCATGACCTAGGAGGCTGGAAAACTGCAGGCAGCTTGTTTCCAATAAAACCCCACTGGTTCTTGGTCAGTGTTTTGGGTTTCATTTCTCAAACTGGACAAGAGGAGGAGAGATGTGTCCCTCCCTCTGGGTTTGAGAGCTCAGAAGCAAACTGAACCTGATAGAGTGGACGAAAGCTAGTGCTTGCCAAGCTTCATCTTGCAGGAAGACCTTGCTCTGAAAGTGTTTTCCTGCAGTGCTTGGTGTGGAGGTGAGTGTCAGCGTGAAACAGTGAGCGCTTGGCTCTGATGGTTGGGTTGGTTGGGTTTTTTTCCTAACTTAATTGTAGGCTGCAGTTTGTTTTGGAGTGACTCCTTCCTCCACGTGCCGCCGTGCTGCCATGCCCAGCGAGGCTTTGGCGAGTGGGTTTCCATGGGCTGGACTGGGGAGGGAGGCTCCTGGGTCATGCTGCCCCTATTGGGGGTCAACAGACAACCCCCAACGTTGTGCTTTGGTCCCTGGGAGATGGCGAGCCCTTCTGGCCACAGGGAGATGGTACCCACCTCACTTCCCAGACCAGCATTGGCTGTTCTCTTGGCGTACGGATGTGTCGGCGTTCCGGGTAAATGACACACGGTGCTCCTTACTCCGTGCACATCCCAAGCAGCTGTTTCAGAGGCTGTGGTTGGGCTTGTGGCAGTTTAGTCCAGGCCTTCTCCTTGCAGGGCATGGTGAGGTGTTTTAGGTAAGCCTTGGTTTCCTCCATAAGCTCTTCGCTTCCAGCCTTGCATTGATTGATAGCGTCGCTGAAGCCGGTGACTCATGGGTTGTTTTTCATTTCGGCGGTGGGTGAAGTGATTTGATTTTTTTTTTTATCCAATATATATGGTGTTAAAAGAAATAAGGACAGGCTCTCCTGATAAGTTTTCTCAAGCTGTCAGAACAATGGTAGTATAGCATGCTATTTGCCCTAGATATCTGGCTTTAATTTGCATAGCTATTCTCGTTTCACTGAGTGCACTGTGAGCAAATGTTAACAGCCAGATTACAAAAAAAGGACCACTGTTAGGATGCATTTTAAAGTAACCCTCTTCAAGTAAATGATGAGGGTCACCCCCTTCCATTTTTGGCTTTATTTTTGTTTTAATTTGAGAACAACTCCGTGAAGATTTTTTGAGTTTTGACATCATTTATAAAGCCAAGGAGGGGAAAAAATAGGTCTCGGGATGCTGGAAACTCATTGGTCTCTTCATGACTGCACCATTTCAGATCAATACTTAGAGGTCAATTTGTCATTGCAAAGTGAGCACCTCTATCTGCATCTCAGCCTTTATTTCTGCTTCCCTCCTCCCCCTCATCTCTGCTGTGCTTCTCCTTTGCACATTGCAGCGCTGGGGGGGGCAGAAATAGGGCTGCCCTGTAATAAATCAGAGGCATGAAGCTGCGGTGCTGAGTGTAAGTGGTGGAAGAGTGTTGGGCAGTGCTGCCTGTACCCAGGGAACAGGCAGCTGCCCATCACCATCCATGACCTCTTCCACAGCTCCTGGGTGGGCTGCTGGTGACTTTCCATTTGTAAGTAGGAGGATGGAGCCGAACCCTTAAACTGATTCGGTTATGCCCGGAGGCTGCCGCCTGCTCGTTCTGATGCACGGTTCCAAGAAAGTCACAGGAAGTAATTAAATGGAAAAGGTCAGAGAACGAGGAAGTGTTGGTCCGCAGCCTTTCGCTGCTTGGGATGGAGCTGCGATGCCCTGCCTGAGCCAGGCAGCGGCTGCGTCCCTGCAGGGTCCCTACCACTTGGACTGATTTATTCCAGTGAGCCCCAAGTGTGTGTGCCAAGTGCTTGCAAGTGGGAACGGTCCCCTGGAGGCTTTTAACAGGCTGGGTGAAGCGGGATATGTCTTGTGCAGTGGAGAGGAGGTTGCTGTAGTGTTGTCCAGGACAGCAGAATGTGATGCGAGATTACACTGATGCTTCATGGTGATGAGTTTTTCCCAGTCCAGGGAAAGAAAATTAAACTTGACTCACTCTCATTTGTCCTTTTCCTGGTCCCCAAATCCCTCTTCTCTCCATCACTGAGCAGGGACCAGCAGCGCTTGCTCTGAATACCAAGGCTATCAGTGTTGCAGTTTGCCCTTTACACTGAAAAAGTAATTCCTTTTTTTTCTTCTCCATCATTTTCACCACACTTTTGCCCAATACTGATGATTTTTTTCTGTAGGTGTCATAAGTGGCTCATCCAGCTACATTTTTTTGCTACAAGCCTAAGCCAGGGAGGAAGGCATGGGGCACGCTCTGTGTCATGACATTGTTGCTCACAAATAGGACAGGAAATGAAGGATTGCCAAAATATAACTGTTTATTTCTTGGCCTGAAAACGTGGCTGTTTAAAATACAGCATGTAAGTAGCTGCTTTGTTCAGTTGCTGGGAGAAGTTGCTGTTTATGAGGGTATAATAGCGCTGTTTGATGAAGGAGGGAGGAAAAAAGAAGGGATTTACCCTTTCTACTTCTGTCTTGGGAATGCCTTGCAAAGGAGCTATAGGTGGAAGATGTACGGACAGGGTGTTTGGTAGGACAACTTGATGGGTGACCTGCGTGAAGAGGGTTCCACAAGCATGAGGGAGCCAGACTTGTCTCAGTCCATCCTCTGGCCACAGACAGCCTTGGGATAACCCCTAGCTTGTACTGAAGGGGAGAAACCAAACCACCTGCCTTTGGGTAAGAAAGTGAGGCTTTTCAGAGAGGCTGCCCTCAGCAAGAAGTGTGGTGGGACAGCTATGGTGGGACGGTGTTCCAGTGTGGCTTAAAAGGTGGGCTTTTTCCACTCCTGTAATGGAATCCCAAGGCTTCAGACAGAGGTATGTTGTGCAGTTGAGCTTGCTCTTAATGTGGACTTGGTTTGCTAATGGCTGGATTTAAACCACAAAATTACTTCCTGTCAGCCACCAAACTGCAGAAAGATCATGGCAATTGTCCTTCTTCTGGACCAGGCTGGAAATAGTTCGGAAATGAGATGCAACTCTTGGTTCCAATTACTCCTTTTGCTTTCTTGCACACTCTGGCATGCTTGAGGAATCGATAAATCCAATTTCCTTCCCTCCAGCAGAATAAGGATAAATGATCCTCCAGAGGTATTAAACCTGGGAGAGACGTGCTTGGGAAGTTTGAATACCAAAGGGGTGCGGGCCACATCCTGACACGAGTGATGTTGTATGTTCATCCAGCCTGTTGAATGGCAGCGCCCTCATTCTGCAGAAGTTGAGATCTTGTGGCTCATTGACAAAGGTGCATCTCTTGCTTTCTCCTCTATAAGGACCAGAGCTTTGGCCGTAAGAACTGCTCCCTACAGCAGATTCATTGAAAAATGTGTTTTATTTCATTTTCCCTTTATTATTTTTTCATTGTTTTTATAACAGAAGTTAATCCTGCTCGCACGAGATGTGCAGGAGTAGAGAGGGCATAGAGGTTGATAGAACAGCTCTGGAGACCGCATTTTTGATATCTGCCCTGTTTGCTAAGTGGAGCTTTTGCTTTTTGAAGGACTTGCATTTCTGAATCAGTGCAGAAATGTAAAAGGAAAGCAAATAAAAAAGGTCAGTGGACTAAAAAAAGGCACAAATAGACTGTGGAGTTGATTGACAGCAGATGAGAGCCACAGCGGTCCCCGTTTCTGTGGACTACTGAAGCAAGTGAGAAGCTGTTGTCACATGAATCCCAGCACTGGTAGGAGATGTCTTCTGCAGCAAGCAGAGCAGCACAGCATCTCTGAGCACCTAGCTTGCACTGACCCTTTCTTCCCACCTTGGCTGTGGATAAACTCAGCTGATGGTTTCTATTGCTGCTTTTTTTGTTGTTTCTTTTCTTACCTATTGATTTTCTGTGAAGATCTGGTGAGTTTTCTTTTCCTTCCTTCCCTTTTCTCTGCCCACGTCCACCCCCTTTCCTTGTCAAATTTCCTTTAGTCATTTATTTTTTCTGGTGCTTGCTCAGTACTGAAAACATGAGCCTCTGAAGCTGCAGGAGAAACATAGCAGGGCTGCACCAGCCGCCTGTTTGATACCTTCCCTTTGCACCTAACCCGCTCCTTTGGTTTTTGCAGCAGCCTTTCAGAGCAAAGGTTGGGTTTGCCTGTGTTAGGATCTCATGCTTTGTTTCCTCACATGGCAAGGCTGGCTGGCTGCTGGTCCCCTCTAGTCAATGAGTCGAGGGTGATGTGTTGCAGACAGAACCAGGGAGTGGGGACAAGCTCTGCTAGTGCAGCAAGAATAGCAATGTCCTAACACTGCTTCTGCCTGCTGGTGCAGTGTTTTGGGGGGGGTTTATCGTATCTGTGTGACCACTGTGATAGTACCTGCAAATATCATAGTGATGCTCCTTACCTCTCTTTCTGCACCAGCCTGATGCTGAACAGATGTTGGGTGGGCAGAGGAAGATCACCTCCTTTAGGTCCAGGAGGATGTTTTAGTTAAGCCTCATCACTGTCCCTCCTCTAGCACAGTCTCTAGTGGTTCCTCCCTCCCTTTCCCATACCCATCACACCCACTGGCCAGCTCTTCAGCGCAGGAAGCTCTTCTTTGCCTTGGGCTGAGGTTGAGGGAAGCTCTCCATGCAGGAATGATGAGGTGCTGTTCCTTCCTCTGGGTTTCTGCACTTCCCTGCCCTCTTTCTCCATTTCACTTCTTGGTTTGTGTTCTTTCGTTTCCTTTCCCCTGTACTCATGGGGTTTTGTTGGTTTGGTTTTTCCTTTTTCTTAGTTTATTCCTTCATGTGTTGCTCTTGTCTAGAAGCAGAACTTCTGCCATTGCTGCCTGCTACTCCTGTTGCAAACCAAACCCTGCTGCCCATGTTTTTTCCCTAGCATGTTCATTTCCCTAGGTGTTCTCCCGTAACATACACCTGGTGTAGCCATTGGAAGCAAAACACTGCTTATGCTTCACCTTAAAAGTAAGCTGTGTTTTATCAAAAACAGTATTACAAAGTACGCTTTCAAGGCTGTTAAAGTGCTCTCTGCCAACAGCTGGCAGGTTCTACCTGTTGCAGTAGGTCTAAATGAGATTTAACCCAAATTACTGTTTTTGTCTCTGGTTTGCTTGTTCTTAGGCTCTTTGAATAGCTTTCTTTGTCTTTCTTTGCTTACAACTCACGCTTCAAGGACTATGTTTTGGGTTGTTTTTTAGGTTTTTTTTTCTCCTCCCCTTTGTTCTCAACTCCTATGTGTGTTGTAATCGGAGGAGATCTTGAGTCTGTCAACTGAGCCCGAATTCTGATGGCTCTTCCAGCTAGGAAGGAAACTTCATACTGGCAGGCACGGAGAGGAGGGGTTATAGGGCTTTCTGACAAATAACTTGGCTTCCTCATCTGTGGTGTTTGCAAAAGTGAGGTTGCAGGGTTGTCCACCTTCACAAAGTTCTTGGACTTCAACGATGTTGCCTAGCAAGGAGAAAGATTGAATACTGCAAAGTCTGAATACTGCCATTGTGGTGGAGCTCGTTCCTTGCTAGCTAGTGCTTTTTATCCAATGTGCTACAGAAACTAGGCAAAATGCAAGCCAAAAATAGCAACTTCAGTGAGCTAACTAAATAATTACATGGATAAAGCATGTTGGATGAGGCTTGGAGCAACCTGGTCTAGTGGAAGGTGTCCTTGCACATGCAGGGGGTTGGAACTGGGTGAGCTCTAAGGTCTCTTCCAACCAAAACCATCATGTGCTTTTCTTGTGTGTATCAAATGGTCTTTCAAAAGTCACACTGGGATTCGTTACCTCTGTACATCTTTCTTATGTATGTCTTATTGAGAGCAGCCACTTCCCTCCTGCAAGGTTGAGTCAGTTGCTGTTACACCTCTGCTGCTGCTCTTTGAGTCTCGCATCGATGGTGCTGGGAGATGTGTTGTAAAACCTGATAGTGTCTTTTGATCTAGCCTATGGGAAAGTTGTCTCTCTGCTTGTAAGGACCTGTGCCGCCATGCAAGGACAGGAGCATGTTCTGCATATACACTCAAGTCCCAAGGAGGTCTGGAAACGTTTAGATTGTTTTCTTTAATTGCATTATACATACATCCTGTTTGGATAGTCCCATTACTTCTTTTTTTGCTAGTTAAAAGTGAGTCTCAAGACTAGGCAGCTGTGCTCGCTGTGCTGTACATTGAAGTGTTCATCATCGCTTGCTGGTTCAATGAGTAGTTAGGAACAGGATTAGTTTCCTTTGTGGTAGCTGAAATCCACTGAAGGTGTTTGCACAGCAGTCAGAGTTTCAAAACGTTGTGGGGAATCACAAAGCTTCTTCCCTAAACATCAGAGCCTGTTGCAGCACCTCGGTTTCACCTACCAGCTCCTTCCCAGTCTTCCCCTTGCCTGCGGAAAGACAACATTTCTTAAATGATGTGGTTTTATAGGAATTGAGCCCGTGTTTAGGATTAGCTGATGGCACTAGCAGCAATTACCATCTGAGCTAAAGCACATCTGTGTAATTATTCTTTCTTTTCCCTGTGTCTCTAGACTCTTAATGCTTTTTTATTTTAATTCACATACTGGTGGTGGAAAGCATTTTTCAGGGGGGACGTGGGGTGAAAGAAGGTTCGCCTTGCGTATGTCTGTTTCTTGGTGGGGTGTTCCTTCATTTTGATATGAGTCACACTCCTTTTTCTGCAGCCATAGCACCTTAAACGGGTCCCTGTGATGAGGGAGATGCAGCCCAAAAAGATACCATCGTCATGCTCGTTCCCCTCCATCAAGCGCTTGTGCTCGCTGAAAGCTGAGAATTCAGCTTACCTCTGCTCACTGCATTTCTTCCGCTGACATGTCCAAACACTCCTGGATTTTTAAGTGCTTGGAAGGCAAGCTGGCTGTTTACATGGTTTTGCAAGTGGAAAGGTATGCCCCCGAGCTGATACAAGGTTACTAATGCTTCAAGTTGAAGCATATAGGGGAAGCATGTGCTTTGTCTGAAGCTGGGATGAAACAAGGAAAGGAGGAGTGTGAACAGCAGAGTTTGTGTCCCTCCAGTGAGCAGCAGCCTGGGCAGCTTATCAGGAGCATCCTTCCTCCCTTGCAGCCCATCACTGTGCATCTGGGCTGGGGTGCCAGGAGGGTACCACCAAAATGATTGTTTTTGGGATCTTTGTAATATCTCTCAGAGTTGAGAAACAGTATCCAGGTGTTAACACTGGAGAGCTGCTTTTTCTTGTTGTTTTCTAGAAATCAAAGGGATGCTGTTAAGAGCTGCTGGAAGGCATCATCATTGCTGGCAAGTAGACTCAGCCGCTGCTGCTGGCCTCCTGGCTCTGGAATTGTGGGTTATTTACAAACAGTCTGGTTCTTAAAAAATTATATAGGGATCTGAAAGCATCACCATGGCTAATTCAAAGCACACTCAGGGTAGTTCAGCTGTTTAACTTAGTTCTTGTCCAGCTGCATGATTCCTGTAACACTCGCACCTTTGCATCTCTGTTGTTCATCTGTATTGTGTGGGTGGGAGTGTGAGGACAGAAGTCCAGTGGCACAATGGGGAGATGAGTGCCTAATTTTTCCTTTGCTGGCAAGCTGGGAAATCCACCCTGTGCTGCCAGATTGGCCATTGAATAGCTGCATGAGAGAGCATGTTGCTATAGATGTGGGCTACACCTGCCTTTTACCATCTTCCCTACAGTTTTGGTAATACAACTGCTTTATTTGATCACGTTTCCTAAATCCCAGGCTGCCTGATTCCTTAGAACTAATTTATTTTGATTACTTTTATTTACTTCTCTTAAAACCCCCAATGCCTCGGTGGGGACGAAGAACCAGGGTACAGCCACCCCCTGGTAGACCGCAGCTAAATCCCTGTATTTCAGAGCGTCTTGAACTCCATGTATTTAAAGTGTGTGTGTACATTACAGAAAAACCACTGCTACTTCAGCAGAGCACACTTGAGCTTTTTTTCTTTAGATGCTGGTGAAATTACAGCAAAAACTTTATCGCTGGAGATTTATAGCACTGCCAACATAATTCATCCATGACTGAAACTTGGCATAGGAGGTGTTAAGCTGGTTGCAGCCCATCATTGCTTTACATGCAGTTACTGGATGTATGCAGTTTGGTGGCTGTAGAGAGAGAAAGGTTAGGAAATGGTATAGAGTTTAGTAGAAAAGTGCTTTCAATACTTACATTGCTTGAATGGTCTTGTGTTTTTCAAAAAGCATCTGATGTTTAGTTGAACTGGAAGGAAAACGTACTGCAGAGCTTGTTTTCAGTCTTCAAAACCAAGAATAAAAGGCTGCAGTACAATTAAGCCACTAGAGCTGCTTAAGAGAAAAAATTCCTGTTTTATTTCTCTGCAAGTACTTAGCATTTGTATTGTAATACTGCAGGAGAGCCCAAATGTTGAATGGCTGGAAAGTTATTCAGCAATGCTGGAGACGAGCTTCTGCTTGTTGTCTGAAGGAAGTGAAATGTGGAGAGCTGGCTAGCTTGGTTAAAAACAGCAAATAAAAAAGGGGGAGTTAGAGGAGAGGGGGAGAAAGGGGATTAAATGCATTTTAAAGATGTGGTTAAAACCCCATACAGTGTTACATATTATGTTATATAGACGAGGATACTTTGCAGGTTTTTCTAGGAGAAAGCACATCAAGAACAACTATAGTTTTCCTGTCTCTTGTCTGCCTCAGTGACTTGGAGCTCAGTCCTGCTGAACCGCAGGACTTCTCATGAAGCATCTACAGCTTCTGTACTTCAGAGGCGCTGGGTATAAATATTGCGGACAGACAGGCTCCTGTGGAGGGAAGCAGGAGGCGTATGGAGAGCACAGTCTCACAAATACGGTCAGGAAGTTCTAGAAATACCCTTTATAAACACTGCATCCTACAGGAAGAACCTTAAAGCCCAAATAAACCATTTCCCCTATGCCTATGTATACATAAACTCCACTGGCCTGGAAGATCTTATCAGGTCAATGATGTGCCTTTTTACAGTAGCTCCTAAAACAAGTTATCTGACAAACAGCAACTTTTTGTTCGAGCTGTTCATCAGTGCCTTTATCAGCTATTAAAAGGCCCTTTCCCGGAAGTCACAAATCTTTCCAGGTCAGTTCATCTGAATAACTGACCAGTTTTGGTTAAAAGGCTTCCAAATGCAGAGTTGTACGGATGAGCAGAGGCAGAAGGAGGGTGGGTGATTATTATCCATTCAACTTGATGTGTATGGGGGGGTGGATCTTCCCCCACCTAAAAGTTGTACTTATATGGTTTGTAGAAATGATTAACAGACAGCAGGTAAAGGGGAGGCAAAAGTAGACTTATTCTGATGCCTTGGGTTGAACTCCAGAAGAGTTTGTTGGTCCTGGGATTGCCATGGTCATCTTGCATGGTGCTAGGCTCAACAATGTATGTGTGCTTGCAGTGCAGTGATGTTTTTACCCAACTTTTCTCCTGTGTTTGCACATGAGAAATCTCCTTGCTTCTCTTCCAGTTTTATTAATAGGTCCCAGAAATGCTGGCGCACCCAGAGGCTAGGATCTAACTGGGGTCTCCCACTTCTTTGGTGTGGATCTGGCGGTTGATGTGCCTGTTGACCTTGGCCGTGCCCATCCTCCCCCAGCAAACAGTTAAGAAGCCCTTCGAAATCACAGCCTGTGAATGAAAAGAATTATGACTTAATGAAGCCTGGCACCAGCCACTTACTCGCCTTGGTTCTGCATGCACGCCTTTAAACAAGATCCCCATAATCAATTTCTACAGCATGCAGAACCTTCACCCCAAACCTCCACAAGCAACAAAACACCCTGTTCCCTAAAGTTAGCAGCCGCATGACTTATTTTAGGAACGGTGATCACAGAGATCTATAAATTGAAAGCCCCATCTGTGGCATTTTTATCCTGGATGTGAGGGTTTGGCTATGGAGCGCTGAAATTCTGCAGGGCTTACTGCCTCTGCAGCCATGTACCTCTATATATCCTTGTCCAGGAAAGCACTGGGTGAATTGTGAACTGGGTTAATTTGTTGATATAATTCCCCATTCTGTACAAAAGTCATTAAAAAAATGTTTCTGGCAGCTTTGTTGCTAGTGGGGTGTTTGGGTGGGTTTTTTTTCCTCCTTCCCTTTACCGTATCTCTAAGGAAGTGTGGGCTACCTTTGTCAGAGTATTGGTGGAATAGCTTCCCCAAGCTTTCATAAGGTCAAATAGAAAAAACAAACACTCCTCCTTATGGGAAGGAAAGGATGAGGAAAGAAGGGTGTTTGTGTACACTTTCCCATTCATGTTTTAAAAAGAAAATATATAAACTTGTGGAGTGGGTGCTGTGTAATTCATGCTATTACAGGAGCTGAGAGTCAGAAGCTTAATTTGCTTTCTCAGTGCTGACTTAAAGAGACCAAACCAAAGGGGAGTAGCAGTGAGCAGAAGAACACTTACTGCTTTGGTTTTGCCTGTATTGAACACAATGCACTCCCAAGTTCTGCAGTGATTTCAACAATAAAATCACCAGGTGCTTTTGTTTATCAGTTCTCTTTGGATTACAAATTTATCTGAGGTTTGTGTGTTGATTTGGGGTGAGATGATACAAAGGAGAATGTGTCCTTTGTTCCAGCACTTAAATTTTGTGATTTCAACACATACCTTTTGTGCAAACTTTGATCAAGAAAAAACAGTTCAATATTGCTGGACTGTTTCTCCCTTCTGCTTCCTTTCTTGCTGCAGGAATAGGAGGAATCATTTTCCACCACACCAGGTTGTGGTTCTGCATTGTGTCTGGTACCCTTCTGAAAATGCTCGACTGCAAGTAGGACTTCTCTGTATGTGTTTTAAGAAGGAAAAGGCTCTGCGCTTGGGGTACAGAAGGTAGAGGTGGCACTAGAAATAATCATCCCTGGTTGAACCTTCTCCAGGTGATCATCAACTTTGGGTTGCTAGTGTGAGCTGTGCATGCCTACTCGTGATATAGACATTTAAAGCAACCAGGTGCTGTGTTTGTCCAAGAGTAAAGCAACCTCTGCCCCGTAAGCAAGAGTAGGAAAACCCAGCTGCTTTGTGAGAGGCTTCTGGATCTGTTGTCTCTGTCTGTGGAACAGCTGGGGACAGTATATAAGGTTTGCTGCTATTAATGCTATAAAGGACTTACTCAGTGAATTTCAAAGGGTCTGACAGCCTGGTCTAGTGGAAGGTGTCCCTGTCCATGGCCGTGATTGGAAGTAGATGAGCTTTGAGGTACCTTCCAAACCGTTCTGAAATTGGAAATTGCTGCTAGGGGTTGTGGGGAGCATGCCTGTGTCTGGAAGAGGTTGTCTCCTCAGATGGGAAGAATGGGATGGCAGAGAAATCTGCTGACTTAATTGGTGATGGACAACAGAAAAAGCACTCGTGTTTTCTGTACTGATTTGTTCTGGTTTGTGGTTTTACAGATTGCCATGATGTGAACCTGGGCAGTTTGGTTGCCCCTTGCTACAAGTGGCACGGGAAGGTGGCAACTGTATTTTTCTTAGACCAGTAGAATTGAGTCATCTTCATGTATGCAGATAGTGTCTTCCAATGTCAGATACCATGCATCTTCCTTGGCTTATCATTCAGAGGCATGTTACTTACCAGATAGAGAGCACTGGGCTTTTTCTTGCCCATTAAGCCTAGTATTATGTCTTACTTTCTGAATCAATGGCAGAGTGCAGATCCCCAGCAGCATGGCAGGGAACGTGCTTTTGGCTTTAGCCTCAACCTCTAGTTCAAGTGCGTGTGCCGTTGGTTCATTCTCATTGCCTTGCTCGCTTCGTGACACCCGCATAGAATCATCAAATCATAAAATATTTAGAGCTGGAAAGGACCTAAAAATCTTCAAGTTCCAACCCCTCTTCCATGCCCTCCTGCTAAACCATGTCACCCAAGGCTCTGTCCAACCCGGCCTTGAACAGCGCCAGCGATGGAGCATTCACAACTTCCCTGGGAAACCCGTTCCAGTGCCTCACCACCCTTACAGTAAAGAGCTGCTTCCTTATAGGACTTCCTCAGAACTTCTTCCTGAGCAGTCAATGCAGAGTTTGCGGGTCAGGGTTAAAGGGAAAGCAGCAATGGGGGACATTACTGTCAGGATCTGCTACAGACTGCCTGATCCAGACGTCTCTGTGGATGAAGCTCTCTATAGACAGAGAGGAACAGCCTCACGCTCGCAGGCCCTTGTTCTCATAGGGAACTTCAACCACCCTGATGTCTGTTGGAGGGGCGGTACAGCCTGGCATAAGCAGTCCAGGAGGTTCCTCGGTTGTGTGGAAGACAATTTCCTTCTGCAAGTAATAGAGCTGACAAGGAGAGGTGCCATGATTGACCTTGTGCTCACCAACAGGGAAGGGCTGGTGGGAAATGTGATGCTCCAGGGTAGCCCTGGTTGCAGCAATCATGAGATGGTCGAATTTGAGATCCTCAGGACCATGAGAAGGGTGTGCAGCAAGCTCACTGCCCTGGACTTCAAGAGGGCAGACTTTGGCCTCTTCGGGAACCTGCTCAGTAAGGTTCCAAGGGATCTAGCCCTAGAGGGCAGGGGGGGCTAAGGCTGTTGGTTGATATTCAAGGATCACCTACTACAAGCTCAGCAGTGTTGCATCCCAACTAGACGGAAGTACTGCAGGAGGGCCAGGAGACCTCCTTGGATGGATAAGGAGCTGCTGAGGAAAATTCAAAGTTAAAAAGAGGCTTATAAAAGGTGGAAGCAAGGACAGGCGGCCTGGGAAGGATACAGGGATGTTTTCTGGGAAGCTAGGGACCAGGTTAGGAAAGCTAAGGCCCAGTTAGAATTAAACTTGGTTAGGGATGCTAAAGATAACAGGAAGGGATTCTATAGGTACATTGCAAATAAAAGACAGACTAGGGACAGCATGGGCCCCCTCCAGAAGCTATGAGAACTGGCTACCCTGGATTTGGAGAAGGCTGAGATTCTAATGACTTCTTTGCCTCAGTCTTCACTGGCAAATGCTCTGACCACACCACCCAAGTCTTGGAAGGCAGAAACAGGGACTGAGAATGAAGACCTTGGGCCCACTGTAGGAGAAGATCTGGTTTGAGACCATCTTAAGAACCTGAACGTACGCAAGTCCATGGGACCTGATGAAATCCTTCCAGTATCTGAAGGAGGTCTACAAGGATGCTGGGGGGAGACTTCATCAGGGACTGTAGTGAGAGGACAAGGGCTAATGGGTTAAAACTTAAACAGGGGAAGTTTAGATTGGATATAAGGAGGAAGTTCTTTACTGTGAGGGTGGTGAGGCACTGGAATGGGTTGCCCAAGGAAGCTGTGAATGTTGCATCCCTGGGAGTGTTCAAGGCCGGGTTAGACAAAGCCTTGGGTGATGTGGTTTACTGTGGTTTACTGTGGCTTGTCCCTGCCCATGGCAGGGGGGTTGGAACTAGATGATCTTAAGGTCCTTTCCAACTCCAAGTATTCTATGATTCTATGATTCTAAGTGGGGAGCAGTGACAAAGAATTCTATAGCTAGCAATGTTTTTTTTTTTTTTAAGGAATAGTTGATCTGCTTTTATTTCCACATTTTTCACAACCAATCACTCCCAATATAGGAATTAATACATATATTTAAAAAATAACTACTGGAGTATGTACAGGCTATTGTTTGGGTATATATTTTTAGGTCCACAGTGGGAAAAGGCAAAATCTCTTTTCAATTCTTTAGACTTTTCCTTCCCTTCTGCAAAACTCAAAATTCACCAGCTCAAAATTAAAAATTAATGCTGAGTGCTGGCTTCTGTTAATACCAGCCTCACTGAAGCTACAGTTTCAATAAACAAACAGAAAATTAATTGGAAGTACAAAAGAGATGCTAAGGAGGTAAACTATATACAAACTTAAATGTATTTCCTTCCAGCTTCTAAAGATAGGGACTCTATTCTACCACACCACAAAACAGAACTTACACATACTACAGAAGAGGACGGTGATTTGCCAGAGACTGCAAAATCTATTCCAACCAATAGGCTTAACCAGGAACGCCCAAGATCCTAAGTAGGCTTCTCTTAGGACACAGCAGGAAACACTGCTTTAAGGAGGCAACCTTCCCAAACCCGCATCCATCCTCTATAGAGAATTATAACACATTTAGGTTGGTATGGAAGGAATGAATGGAAACCTCAGGTGCAAACAGATCCATTCTGACCCCCCAGACTATCACTAAGAACACTGCCAGTACATGCTGACACATATATATATTTCTAGCTGTAAGAAGAGCTATGATTTGAAAAAAAACCAGTATTTAACAACAATTATTAATTTTAGAACTGTTCTGCTTTGCAGTCTCCTTCCCAGATAGTAGTAGTAATTGGTGAGAACATATAAATATGGTTCATCATCTTCCAACTCATTTTCCGAATTTTAATAAAAGACCACTACTCCAGTGTATGAACAAGTATTTTTCCTCCCAAAATAGATTTGATCAGGATGACACAAGACAGAAGAAAAGGTTCTATTGCTCTCAAATCTATGATACTCATCAGAATTAAGTTACAAACATTTCTAACAGCAGTTCTGATATTCTTTGGTATACAGTAAAAAAGTATCAGCACTTTGTACATTGTTGAAGTTTTTCTTCAATTCCACTTTTTTAATTCAACAAAATGTATTACAGTAAGAGATTACTGTGATGGTCCTTACAAAAACCAAAAATTTATGGTCATATTCAAGTGCCTCAATTTTAAGGTAATTGTACAAAGTGAGTCAAGAAACAGAAATCTATTCAGAAAAGAAAAAAAACCAATTCTATACTACTTGAAATAAACTTCCCATGCTGCAATGTGCAGCAACATAGTACACACTATTTTTCTGTTCCTAAAATTCTAACTAATTTCTTTTTGAATACTCTTTTTAATGAACAGGAGAAAAAGAGAGCCTTCACAGATTACCTTTCCCACTGGCACATGCGTAACAATGAACAGAAAAAAAGTATATATATAGTCAATAATTTTATATAATACGTAGTGCTAGCTTTCTAATCAATAAAGATTACACTAATCCATTTTGTCTAAATTAATTTAAAACTTAAGTTAAACCCTGCTGTTTTGCAAATATTTATGTACGTACATGCAGTCTATGCTGCATAACGAAAACTAATTCAGGTGGCAGAAGCTGGATAAGTACCTGCCATAGAGCTCTAAAGGTCAGTTTGCCCCAGCGCCTTAACGCAGCAAGGATATAGTTCCATATAAACCAGTTAAGCTATTTCTGACACCAACACAATGTATTCCCACATTACTAAAACCACATTATATATATTCCACATTATGGAAAGTTATTTTTAATTAACAGAAAAGATAATTATTCTGAGATAAAATTATCTTCCAACCCTGCTGCTTTCATAAGAAACTGAATGGATGGAAACAAAATCTGTTCTGTGCAGCTGTTCTACACAAATGCAGAAAGTCTTGGTTTGGTTGTTTTTCTTCACACCAATATCTCATCCAAACCTTATTCGCTGCTGAAATTGTTCACCAACAGTACATTTCTCCTATCTTCTCCCCCCATGTCACCTTCTTAGCATGCACAACTGAAGCCTATGAACATCATTTCCACAAACTGTTAATTTTAATCAAATTATGTGCACATATTATCCCATACAAATCTTAAAACACAATCATGTTAAAAATACTGGTTTGGTATGCCAAATACAGCAATGGAAAGGGCAAACTTACCATATTTTTGTATTTCTTTGGAATTTTTACATTACAGGAAAAAAAACCAATCAAAACAAACCATTTCACTTGAACACTTACATATTTAACATCTGCACTTCTCATAGCACTTGCCTTTAATCCACTAAATATATTCTGTCAATATTTTTTTATGCTAAAGCAAACAACCATTGTGCCATCTTCCTTCACACAAGGGCTGACCCTTCTCAAAGAAATTTTAAGATAAGCATTTGCAAAGAATAGCAAAACTTCTAACATAAGCCTACAAGATATTATTTGAGGTACACACAGAAAACTTTGTTCTGCAGCTTATCACGTTCAAAGCCATATGTCAACATCTGCTGGAGTTGCTTTGACAGATCATGTTTATGACCAAGTATAATGAAAAAAATCAAATTTAGGACTGTCTTTCCTAACCGTATGTGCTGAACAACACAGTCCAGAAAATGGTAACAACCAGCAGGAAGCAAAACTTTCATTTTGTAAGAATTTAGAAGGCACTATTGAGATGTAACTTTGCCAGTAAGAAAGGAAGTAATTTCACATCTCTTACATAGAGTTCATTTCAGGTATTACTTTGCATTATAACCTATTCTTACAATTATATATGAACAAATTCAAGTACCACTGCATGCAGCAAATAAAAGAATATACTCTAAAAGGAGCTTTGAACTGTTTGCCTTAGGTTGCTGTGAACACAGAATCACAGAATGGTTAGAGTTGGAAAGGACCTTAAGATCTTCTAGTTCCAAAGCCCCTACCATGAGCAGGGACACCTCACATAAAAGAGAAGTGTTTCTTTAAAACTTTATTTACAAACAAACAAAGTTATTAATTGCAATGCCATTGTAAATTCACACATGGATAAAGTCAGTTACACCATCTCAGTTACACAGAACAATCCAAAATGTCAGCATTGACTTTGGAACTTCTTATTATGGTAACAAACAATCTATTCAAAAGACACTAATGGAAGCAGGATCACTTTTCATCTGAAAGATATATGGAGTCTTTTTCCTGTCAACTGAAGTTCATGGCTGCACTCAATTGACAACTCTGATCAGACTAACATGCTTAAAGTCCTACAACATGCAATAATCTCACAAACATCATTAAATAATTATGCAGCTTTGTAACATTACAAATAATAATCTCATAACAGTTTTTCTGCAATTGTACCATTATATAAAAATAACTTCATGCAAATATATGCTCAATTTTGTTTTGAGCTTAACACAGAAGAAAAAAAAAAAAAACACAAGACCGTAAGTTATGTGTAGCTACTAATTAAACTACATTATGAATGGAAGCTGCTGCTGCTGTTGTTAAGAAGAGTAACTTACCTTCAACATCGAAAAATATATTCATCCAAACTCTATCACTATTGTTCTCTTCACAGTATTTTTCCATATATTCCCTACTGGTTAATTCATGGATATTTCAAGAAAAGTTACATGTTATCCAATATATTATTACTATAGAAAAGAAGGTAAAAAGGCAGTGATCTGAGAAGAATCTCCCATTTGGTTTTGACATTATTCATACAATAAGCTTATTGACATTTTTTCCAGTAACTAACTCAGCAAGTTCTCTCCTTCTCTGAGCTAGTCCTTAATTTCACTCTTCGTAACTCAGACCTGAACATATTAAAAAACGGTTTCTGAAACTCACCATCCAGAGGTTAACTTTAATTATATATACAGAAACCCAAAGTAACATGACATTTGTGATCTGATAGGAAACGTTAGCTCCCAAACATCATAAAGCACTACATTTTCTACAAAGTACGCAAACACAGTTCAACTGTATAAGAAATGTATGAGGAAAAAAAAAAACAAAAAAAAACCCAACCATAATATTTTGCATGCTCCCTCCCAAGACAAATCCACACTACTAGTCTATTGGATAAAAGTGGAAACACATGATGCTTATTTACATACTCTAAACAACATTACAGAATCATAGAGTGGTTTGGGTAGGAAGGGACCCTTCCAACTAGACCATACTGCTCCAAGCCCCATCCAACCTGACATTGAACACTCACAGAATTGAAGGGTTAGTCATAGTATGAAAAGGCCACAATGTGGTCCTTTGGTCCCTTCATTTGTCATTACCAGTTATTTCAGTTGTTCAAAACTGATGTGCTCTGGGGTGTTTTCGTATTTTTTAGCACTCCCCATGGAATTGGGCAGAAGCAAGTCAATATGATTAACAGAACTGGTTTTGTTCTTTAGGATACTGAGGCTCAGCTGACTCACAAATTAAACATATACTCCATAGCTATTTCTCTTTACTTTTTTAAAAAGAAATAAGTTTATAAAGCAAAATCAGGCTATTCATATTTCCATATTTCAGCACGATTAATAGACAACATTGTCCTCCAGCTGCACTGCGCTATGTGTTTTTTCCCAAAGACAGCAGTGCTTAAGAACTGTGGGCTTGGGGCACGTTCACAAAACATGACATATTACCAGCCTTCCCTCTGATATTAGTGAACCCGTTACTTCAGCTCTAGGATCAGTATTTCTTTGAAAAGGTCATGCCTGCCAACTATCTGCTTCCAGCTCAGGATATGAACAGCTCAGGATAAAGCTGGAAAGGAATGCAATGGAGTTGCCAAAGGTACCCTGTAATTTAGATTCTTTTCTATTTGCAGATTGTTAGGTTGATGAGCAGAATAAATCATTAGAAGCAGAGTCTGAGCAACTGTGCAAAGATTTATACCTTTATCACACCAGCCCACCTTAACCTATGAAGCACCATTTGCTTTCATAACACAGTCAGGTCAAACACCATGCTGATAATGCCTCATTTAGATACTGCAAGAATCTAGGCTGTTATCAAGAGATGTTCTACTTAGAAGCACAGACCACAGTAGAGGATGTACTGTCAAAGGACTGTCTGTAGCAACAAAACACTGTGTTGTAGGCTAGCATACCCTAAAAGCCACATGAATCCAGGCATCTCCAGACCTTGGCTGACGCTTATGTACCTTGCAACAGATGCTAAGTACGTCTATGATGCATTAAAAGATTTTGCATACCATGATATAATACTATTTTTGCATTTGTCATTTTTTTTATTGTTTTGATCAACCAGACCCTGCTCCAGTCATTTCAAGACTAGTATCCAAACAAATCACATAAATGGCTATATGAATAGAGACTCACCAGAAATCATGTTCAGGGGCCATCAGCCTTGTTTATAATGCTTTTTAGAAAGAGATGTGCTGGCTCAAATTCCTACTTTATATTACAAGAATATTTGCAGTACGACAACAACAATATTAGCAAAGTTTATTCTTACAATTCATGAAAATACTCATTGCTAAACAGAGGCAAGCTTCTGCTCGCTTCAGTCTTACATCTGATAGCCTAAAACCAATAAAAATATTTTCTGTAAATCACTTAGTTCCAACATATTTCAGAGTCCTTTCTAGAAATCTTACATTACTTTTAGTAGAAATGATTTCTGACTGAAGAGGGAAAAGGTCAAATGTGAAGTGACAAGGGAAGATGAGACACTGCTACTAAGAATGCAGGTTACATTAGTCATCTTTTCATGAAATTAATACAGTATTTTGGGAACAGGGTAGAATTCAGCCATGCTTTTATGAAATACTAAAAAATATTCACAAATAATTGATTCAATTTTGTATTTTACATTCAAATATCTCAGAGTTATTTACAATGAGAGATTTCTTAAAAAATACTTTTGTAATTTTGTAAGATGTTTTACAGCAATTGTTTTCCATACTGTGAAAAATCCCTATGGAGTTACTTACCAAGTGAGTGACTATCTTACTGTAGCTAAACATAGCTGCTCTTTAACCAAGCAACAAACACCAAACACTTTTCAGTAATTAGAAATGCAGTGCTACTAAACTTCATAGAGCAGAGAAGATTTAATGACCTCCAATACACCGTACCTGGAGATGCTCATGTTCTCATTTAGTATGCAGGTACAATACACTAATACATAATTAAAGAACAGGCAGTTACTGATTTATATTTATGTGAGATCCGCTTTACAAAAAGAACATACTTCAGACTCACAGGCAATTAAAACCAGATTAATTTCCTACCACGTATATGAATGCAAACTGCTAGCGAGAACAGTAAGTCTTATCATTTATTTTAATACTCTTTATTACATGAATACAGCAATCAAAACATAATACAGACCCTGAGAAAAATGCTGTCACTCACTACTAGCAAAAATAATTAGCATAAAAACCTTGTAGAACTATACAGTTTTCCCATAATTCATTTATTACAGAAGGCACCCACTCTGCCCTTCAGAGCATATAATAGAACACCAGGAACTTCCAACCTCTTGTAGAACCTCTTCATGCAACTGCCTCGATAGTACTGTAAGAAATCTTAATCAGCAACATGCAATTATAGTAATAAAACATGCCTAAAGTGTTGACATAAGTGACTGAAAAAACGTATCCACAATGTAATCTGAACAAGTGTCTTTACTTCCTTTTTAAGGCAAAAAAACATTCTCAATTGTGTGTTTTAATATAACATGCCACACTGGAAATGACTGAATACTTTTTACTAAATAAAGCAAATTTTCTTTTTGGGGGAGGTATTATTTTTAAAGACAAGATGTACCGCTGTTAACTCCAAAAAGAATAGAGTACATTAAGAACATAATAAACTATATTTTACATTGAAGTTGTTAAACTAACTGTGTTCATTTCAACATAACAAACAGTATAGCCAGACAAAAGCTGGAAGAGGCAGCATACAAAATTCTTCTCTTTCTGACATCACTCTCTGTTTACAAAGTAAGTACTACCCGTGGCAGCATGATTACAAAATGAGGAGCTGGTTTGGCCTACCTCTCTTAGCTCTTATTGGCTAAAAAAAAAGCATAGATAGACCACTTCTAACTTTACCTAGATTATTGTATGTAACAGTAGCTGAATCGACCCGTTCTAATACAGCATTAGTTTGAAACACAAATGGGAGCAGTGCTACTCAAAACGCTACTCTCCTTGTAAAAAAATGTTTATAAATCTCTACAAATACACAGAAAATAAGAGAACTTTTATCACAAGAAGACAGACCATAAATACAGGAAGCTCTCTTGCTCCCCTTTGTCTATTATTTATTGCCTGCAAACAAATTGGTTTACTCAGTTTTGCTATAATCACCCTCATATGCCATGATCACTTATTAGAGGCCAAAGGAATTACCATTAGCACAGCTCATTTGCTTTATGAATTGTACACACATACAATACAGTTCCTTTGAAAAGAACTTCTTATCTAACAAGACAAGATCAAATGAGTGTGACAACAATAAGAAAGGCCATACAGATAACAGTAACAATTCCATGTAATTACATAGATTAGCAGTCATCTCCCTCGGAGCAAAGCAATTAAACACATGTTTATCTTGAGACATAGTTTCATTTGCCTCCAAAAGACTAATTCATGGGTTTAATGTTATGAGCATCGCCTGGAGTGCTTAGCTGGCTCCACATCAACATCTGCAACTAGATGGGGCAGTTAGTTTCACAATTGCTACCTTCATCCTGCATTTCCATCCAAAAGTTAGTTGCACAAGAAAAAAAAAAAAACTTAAAAAGCAATTATAACTTTGAATCGTTTCTTACCAAAGCAGCACCTGAGCCACCAAAACCTCTCTCCTTGGATCTAGTTCTCTACACATTCCATCCCGTTGAGCTCCTGAAGACATGGACACAGTTAACTGCCCTTTTCCTACTGCCTGCTGGTGCACACACAAGCTTGCGCTGCCCTATATATAGCCAACCTGATAATAAGGTGCCAATGCACCAGAGCAGCAGTTACAGAGGAGGGTGGCAGCACAAATTGGAACTATCAGCATCTCAGAAATTGTACCAAAATTCACTTTAAAAAAAAGGCAAATTCAACTGCTATTGGTAAAATGGGAATGGGTCACAAAAATCACATAGGTACAGCTGAACAACAATAAAGGCAGATTAGAACTTTAATGAAGGTTCATTTATTAAACCCCATCCAACTCCTAATATCTTAGCTGTTTGAACTTTCCTAAGAGCAATGCAAAAGACAGACGTGTTTGTCACTACAGCACGCAATCATGATAGCCAATTTATATGTGAAACTCATTTCCATAAGAAGAATGCATAGGTCCACTTTTCCTAGCAGGGTAAAAAAATACTTTTGATACCCATTTGGGGAAATAGCTCCTTTAAGGAAGCTGGACAATAATGTAGTTCTGAAACACTGAGGAGTGGTATTACATCCACAAGAATCTGAAGTATACACTTCACTGAGTCCATTTTGACAAAGTCTTACATTTCTGACACTTCAGATGACCCCATTAATCAGCATTTTCTGTTATAAGTAAAAGTTTGGCAAAAAAAAATTCTGTGCAGGATTTTAAAATACCACTAACGTATTTCAATAGGATAATTTAAAAATAACCTATTTCAAAAGGAAAGCAAGGGGCTATTTTCTATTCTCCAATCCATTCTGCTTCCTACAAGAAATAGGAAGTATACTTTTTGCAACAGAAAACAGTTTGAAGGTAAATTTTAATATGATGCCTGCCTTATTGACATTTTCTGCAGAAAGCATTGAAATGTTTCATTTATAATGTGGAATAAAGACTGGAGAACCTACTTCCTATTGCTATGTTAAGCAGTCCTCAGGTTTAGAATGGCATCAACTGGAGAACAACAGGTAAGAAAACTGGACCAAGTCTCGTTATCAGCTTTCTTTATAGGACACACCATGGAAGGGAGGTAGCCAGTCAGTGTTGCAAGTATGTCTACACTAGGAAGAATTACTGGTAATTCTGCTAAGTCATGTCACACTACCAAAAAAATCATACCCCATATCACCCCAAACTCTTAAAGTTACTTTCTACAGCATCAGTGATCAGAAATTTCATTCTCAAGTAGCTGCACAATAGCTGCTCAAGTGAGAACAGAACAGATTTCATCCCACTTTATCTATCTGTTATACTTTATCTGTTTCTATCTGGTAAAAAAGTATGTCACAACACAGGATATGAAACTACACGTTTCCTCTAGAAAATCCAATCAATTTGGTGTACCTTTCTCATGAAAAAAAAAAAAAAAACCCAAAAAAACAAACAAACAAAAAACCCCACAAAAAAAAAAAAAAAAAAACCAGGGAAAATAAGTAATTTTGAAGTTTCTGTAAGAACAAAGACTAAATCTCCACACTCCAGTAACACAGAAAATGTGCCTCACTTAGAGGAAGAGAAGGCACTTACAGACACTGCAAACTGAAGTATCCTGTGCGGGGAACAGCAGTAAAGTTCCTGAAGTAAGAGGTAAGCACAAACACAGTCTCTCAGATAAGACTACAAAAGGTCAAAATACGACATCTCTAAACATAAGTACAATGTAAGTCAGTTGAACTTCTAAAATATCACCACGCACAGAATCTTCGTACAAACAGGTTAACACACATACAAAAAAAAAAACACACCACACAACTTCCAATTGCCACCAAAGTAAAATATTCACAAAATTAAGATACTGAAAGCAGTGAATGCTGTCCTGAGTTCAGCAGTAACAGTCATTTTTCTTCTTCTTAGCAGCTGGTGCAGTGCTGGTTTTTTGATTTTCAGCCTGGAAACAATGCTGATAACACCAATGCTTTTAGTAGCTGCTGAGTAGTGTTTACTCTGACCAAGGATTTTCCCAGTCTCATGCTCTGCCAGGAAGGAGGGGAAGCCAGCAGGAAGCAGAGACAGGACACCTGACCCAAATCAAGCAAAGGGGTATTGCAAACCACAGCACGTCATGCCCAGTATATAAACTGAGGGCAGTTACCCAGAAGGGATAGATGCCTGCTCGAGTTGGGCTGGGTATTGGTAGGTGGGTGGCAAGCGGTTGTTTCTCTTCCCTTGTTATTTCCCTTATCATTTTTATTATTGCTGGCAGCAGCAGTGGTTTGTGTTATACCTTAGTCACTGGACTGCTCTTATCTCAACCCATGGGATTTACATTCTTTCCATTCTTCCCCCAGTCCCTCCAGGAGGGAAGGGAGGAAAAACGAGGGGAGTGATCAAGTGGCTGCGTGGTTCTGAGTTACTGGCTAGGCTTAAACCATAACAGATGCAATGGGTATTTGCACCAACACTTGTCAACATAGGAATGTTGTGCTGAATGTGTCATGGTTTAAGCGCTGAACCCAAGACAGAATGTCACCAATAAAATTAAGGAACAGAGGACAAACAAAGACATTTACCACATAAATATCTTCAAAAAGGAACACAATCTTTTCTGCTCTTTCAGCACTAAGAAGCTCATTATGACTTAGAAGTGTGCACCTGCAGCCCAGTAACTAACTGTGTGCTGGGATGCATCCCCAAAACATGAGCAGCAGGTTGAGGGAGAGGATCTGTCCCTCTACTGTGCTCTAGGGAGACCCCCCTCTGCAGTCCTGCATCCACCTCTCAGGCAACAACACAAGAGGGACAAAGAGCTGTTGGAGTGAGTTCAGAGGAGGCTAATGGAGATGCTCCAAGGGCCGGAGCACCTCTGCTCTGGACACAGGCTGAGAGAGCTGGGCTCGTTCAGCCTGGAGAAGAGAAGGCTCCAGGGAGACCTTAGTGCAGCTTCCAGTGACTAAATGGGATACAAGAAACCCGGAGAGGGACTTTTTATAAGGCCGAGTAGTGACAGGACAAGGGGGAATGGCTTTAAACTGACCAAGGGGAAATTTAGATTAAGACATTAGGAAGGAGCTCTTTACTGTGAAGGTCGTGAGGCCCTGGCACAGGCCGCAGAGAAGCTGTGGCTGCCCCATTCCTGGCAGTGTTCAAGGCCAGGTTAGATAGAGCTTAGAGCAACGTGGACTACTGGAAGGTATCCCGGCCCGTTGCAGGAGGTTGGGACTAAATGAGCTTTAAGGTCCCTTCCAACCCAAACCATTTTATGTTTCTATGAACATTTGCTCCAATTTAACCACAGCCATGAAAATCTAGTAGGTTTCAAAACTGAGATTTAGTGACTGCTTCCGGAAAGAATAGAAAAGGACAGCATGCTCCATGTTCCATAAAGGCCAGCAGTACTGTAAACAAACAAACAAATAAATAGCCCACTACACACAACACTCCATTTTCATGTTCACTGCTGTAGAGAGAAGAATATGAACCCATGACGAGAGGTGATCAGCAGTTTCCTATAACATACACTGTAAGAATTCAGTTGCAATTGAAAAACAAGAGTGATGTTTGTCACGCCGCAGCTGCTCTGATTAAAGCAGAGGGAAACAAAAAACAGAACAGCTTATTCAGTATGAAAGTCAATGCACAACATAATTCATCTTGCCACATCAACTGAGTATATTCACTACTGTTATCCTTCAACCCCACAGCCTCCTTAACCAGGATATGACTGTATACGCAACCACCTCTAGAAGAAAAAAAGTTGTGAAGCTGACAGGTACATAGACATGGCATGTTCTTATCAGTGTCTGCTGATAGGCATGGCTCACCATAATATTCAAGCCTCAGGTGCTTTACTGAACACTAGCAATGCAGAATGCCTGACTAAAAAAGACGGCATTACCATCATTTATAATTATTTAAACCCGTTTACTCATAATGTATTTAATCAAAATTATCATTCAGACATTTCTAAACATAATTTGATAAGATAACTAGCAACTGTGAGCTCCATCTCCTAAAACAATAGTATGAATGCGTTTTCTTGTGATTAAGAACCCCTGTTTTACACAGCTTTTCGTACTTGCTTAGAATAATTGCATGGTTGATTTTGAATTTGTCCCTTATATAAATATTAAAATCAAAAGAATGGAATACATTTTCATATACAACTCAAATAGAAAAATCCTAATTTAAGCAACCTGACTTGTTGAGAAAAAATACTTATCTTAAACTATTTAAGAAAATTCTTTACAAAACCTTTAAAAAAAAACATACCCTGCTGAGAGTAGCTTTCCAAGTGTACTTCTTGCACTGTTTGTTAATTTTTATAGCCTCCAAAATTATTCTAAAATTGGTAACTTAATTGTTTCATGCCCACTAGGTGTCAAAATTTATCTTCTGGATTTTTTAAATGCCAGCTCCACCAGGTTCTAAGTACTTACTCTTGCCCACTCAGAGTCAGGTCAACAAGACAGAATTTTTGCATAACATCTGCTGAAATCAAGTCTTAAAACTTATCATGCTCTCTACCATCAGCCAAGAGACTAACAAATACTCCCAAGACTGGTGTTTCTGACACCACTGGCTTTGGGTTTTTTTTTAACTTACCTGCCTGGAAGAATGATCTACTCCGATAGAAATTTTGTACAACATCTGTAAAAATAGTCCATGTACCGGAGCAAGGCAAAACTATTGGCTGCAACATGCAATATGTCAATGCTCATAGAAGACAACCTCTAAATATTTTACTGAGATGTTCGATGAAATTAGAGGAAAAATAACAGATACCACCATTAATTGTTTGCTTGTTATAAAGAAAGTGTTGTCCAACCCAACTAAAAAGGCATGACTTCTTAGTGTCATATTTCCTCTACCTAAATATTTCCTCTACCTAATGAAAATGAAAATCCTCCTACTTGTGTGATATTCCAGACTTCTGAACTGAGAAGCAGAACTCCCATTAATAGGTCAGAATCTCACTGCTGCTTCTTCAGTACTCCAACTTACAACAGACCAATGCTGCCCAGCAATAACCCAAGCAAAATAAGTTTGAAGTGCTAAAACCCAAAAATCGCAGGTACAAATGGTGTGTGGGAAACAGGATGAGAGCAAATAGGAATCTATCACCAATTCTAACTCTATAACCAAGATTACATGAGCAACAATGCACTCACTGCTCATGTGATCTTCCTCTTCCAAGGAAGAGCCGTTAATACTTTACAAAGGAATCACTTCACACAACTTTATCACTGAAGATACTACTGCTACTGTTACTGTACAAGCTACAATATGACAATCCCCATATTACTGAGTTCAAAATCCAAGCTACAAGTCTCCACCACAGAAATCTTCACTTAAATCTTCTGCAACAAACAAGAAATGTTTAGCTGAAATGTAAGATTTTTATCTGACTTCATTCTATCTAGAAATTAGATACCTCCAAGTAGAGTTTTTTTCTCTTCAGCAACTGTTTAGGCAGGTGGAAGCTTTGCTTTAATCTTTACTGCTTTTTTTCAAATGGAAAAGATGCTTTGAAATATGCTGCATTAATGATTTTATTGCTTGTTGCTAGGCCAAATATTTTGGGGACAGAGTCAAAATATCTAAACATACCTAAATATGAGAGTTGAGGCTGTTCAGCCCAGAGAAAAGAAGGCTGCATGGAGACCTCACAGCAGCCTTCCAGTATCTGAAGGGGGCCTATAGGAATGCTGGGGAGGGTCTCTTCATGAGGGACTGTAGTGAGAGGACAAGAGGTAACGGGTTCAAACTTAAACAAGAGAAGTTTAGATTGGATCTGAGGAAGAAATTCTTTAGTGTAAGGGTGATGAGGCACTGGAATGGGTTGCCCAGGGAAGTTGGGAATGCTCCATCGCTGGCGGTGCTCAAGACCAGGTTGGACATAGGCTTGGGTGACACGGTTTAGTGGAAGGTGTCCCTGCCCATGATAGGGGCGTTCAAACTACATGATCTAAAGGTCCTTTCCAACCCTAACTATTCTATGATTCTCTGCTCACGAAGTGAAGTAACAGAATAAATACCTACATGAAAAAATTAGAACCATAACCCTATTTTAAAATGCAGGCTTTTAAAACACGACACTATATGCAGAACCAAATTAATAGATATTTCGACAGAGTAAGTACAGTTTGGGAAAAATGAAGAACAGCTAGAAAAGGAACTCGATAAAACCAGGATAAAGATGACAGGAAAAATACATGTAGAAAATCACACAGAAAGGAAGAAGGCTCAATAAGTCTTGCATACTAACAGAAAGTTGGTGTAAGGGAAACCCAAAATCCAGAAAACCAAGAAAGTCACATTCAAAGAACAAATTTCAGAGCTAAACAAATGATTGTTTCAGGAGAGAACAGGACACCTTCTGTCACTGCTGCTTATATGAAACTGGGCTTAAATGAAGACAAGAACAGAGGAAACGTGGAAAAGGAGTCCCTTAGGACACATCTCTCTGGTCCAATACAACATCTGAAGGCTCCAGCAATTTTCTGTGGAGGACTATTAACACTGCTTTTATACAGCTGTAGCAGATGGCATGATTCACTTATCTCAAAATACAAGAGCTCAGGGAACTTGATGATATTATCAGGCATCAAGTTGGAACAAATAAAAAAAAGTCCCTTTCATGCAAATATTGAGACTATGGATATCACATTGAAGGGAAAGGGCTAATATTTAACACCTTTCTTAGAGAGATTAAATGGGGGAAAAAGACTATGCTAGTGATATCACACAAATACACCTCTTTGTTTTTCTCCTTCCAGGTTGCTCCAAGCCCCATCGACTCAGCCTTGAACACTGCCAAGGATGGGGCAGCCACAGGGAAGAATTCCTTGCCAATGTCTAATCTAAACCTCCCCTTTTTCAGTTTAAAGCCATTCCTCTTGTTCTGCCACTACAGACCCTTGTCAAAAGTCGTTCCCTAGGCTTTTTGTAGACCTCTGATGTGAACCACACCTGTATGATGGCTTCATGATTTAGCAACATCTTCAGAATTTGCTAAAGAGTTTACAAGAAAGGAAAAATTATTCAAGAGAAAAAAAACATACATAATCAGAATGTATTTCCTCTCCTCAAGTCTCTAAGAAGACATTTCTTCACCATCCCAGCTTCAGTACTTATCACATACAGAAGTAGCAGACACAAGTTCTGAAAGTTCAAAAATATTGTTTCAAAGGTTTGAAAACTAAAAAACTGAGTTGACAAGAGAGCCACCATCCACTCAAGTTTTCACTCCTCAATTCTCAGATGTAGCAAATTAAGAGTCCTACACAAAGCCAGCAAGGGTTTTTTAACCGATGCAAATGATTAAAAAAAAAACCCAAAAAATTAAATAAAGCCCTGGAGGGTTTTTTTTCCCCTAATGAAAGGCAGATTCATTCAAGACATGTCTTGTTCCCTCCTGCCCCATATAGCTGTTTGCCTCCTCAAGCTGCATCATGCAAACAAGCACACACACAAAGGCACTGATGAAGAGGAGGGAGAAAGGCTCCAATGATACTGGAAACCACTGTCATCATCTGGGGATCCCATGCAGGCACTGGGACAAAGAAAAGCCATTTGTTATTATAAAACAGGGAACAACCACCGAGGAACACTAGAAACTAAAACTAACAAAACTGAAGACAAAATCTGTAAATCAGCACACAAAATACCAATTCTTTAACTTTTAACACTGCATTATACTTTAAAAAGTTGAAAGCAAGTGAAAAAGTATTCATCAGTGCTAATAGGACAGTTCTTAATGAAGAAAACTTAAAAAAAAAAATCCTCAAAGGACTCTAAACATCTGTAAATCCACAGGCATGGTAAAGAGCATAATTACTGAATATGTGACCTAACACAGAAAAAAAAAAAAGATTCAAAGTACTATGAAAAAATATCACAAAGAGGATAGTAAAAGATAATGGCAATAGCAGGTCTACTCAACAGAAACAAGATCTTAAACCACACAAATTTTAACAGCAACGAACAATTAATGCAAGTTGCTAAAACAAAAATATTTCAGTGGGATGTCAATCAGTAACACTGAGCTGACAACTGTGCTTTAATTAAATTTGAGACTGTTACCAATTAGTTAGTCTAGAGCACTACAGGCTTCATGCTGCGTATGACTCAGTGCACTGACTCATCCAGTCAAACTTTTCTTACAGAAGAACTAGCCAGGCACCCACAAGGATGCAAGATCAAAAAGGAAAGTAGCTTCATTGACCTTCTTAGCAAAAATCTTGTTTTAAATTTAGATGACCAAAAGTACATACTGACACAACTGCTCAAACAGCTTTATGAAGGACAGAATTTCAGGAGCACTGTTTTAACTCCATTTCAGGTAAATATCTCAAAAAATCAAAATACGAATAATGCTTTGTATAGTTTGAAGCTGAAGCAGCAGATTTTAAGTCTGCTTTTTTATAAGCTGCTTAAGTAGCATTAACTGTTATTAATAACATATCAATCATTTTTCATTTAAAGATCCTATCTTCTGCCACTGGAAATTCCCGAGTAATTTTAACAATTGGTAGCTGAAATTTTTTTATGCCAGAAGTCCGGTCTTCAGCTGATTGGGGAAGGGTTGGAAAGAGTGACAAAAAGCCTTCAGCCATTTTCTTGTTCAGGGGAAAAAATATGCTTGCTTAGATTTTGCAGTCATCATCACGCTAAGCATTAATGGCATTTTCAAGCTCTGAAAGACAAATAACAGGAGGATACTCCTGCATGAAAAACTCTTCTACTGATACTCTTATGGACCTTCAGATTTCTCTCTCAGTTGTTCATTGTGGATGCTCAGGCTATGATGTCTAAGCTGTTAGGCTCAGGATCTTGGGAAAGAAAAGCTGTCTCTCTTGCTCTCACATATTCCACTGATAGTCCCAATATAGGGGGAACCATCAGAGTGGGCAAGAGGTATCCAGACCCAAGACAAGCAACCTAATGAGTAGAATAACTACAGTACATACGTACAAACTGATGGAAATATCTCACTGTTTCTCCAAACAACTGGCTGCTATCTAACTACCATCTTCAGCTCTAGATACATACAGGCCCTGCTGTCACAGGTTGGATCAGCTTCCTTGTTGACCTGAAAACAATTACAAGTAAACTGCCAGTTCTTGTGTGAGCTCACTCCATGCTTACACCATCAGCACAGGAAGGGAGGAAGGAAAAATGTAAATCCAAATAGCAGCACAGGCAGTGCATCTGGGATATCTTGAGCCCTATGGCAAGACAGGAACAGACAAACTTGAAACAGAATTTAATTTCGAGCTTAGAGCAAAGAATGGAACAGGTAAGGGTCCTGAGAGTTAAAATTAGCATGAATGTCGCAATTAAGAGATATTCAAAAATTAAAGCACATTTTCCCCAGAACCTACACTAGGATCTACAAATCTAAATATTAAACATTAATTTTTACCTATTGAAAAAGCTGTAACTTCACTGAGAACAGGTATATATCATCTCCTCACAGCAAACTCAGAGAACAACAACCTATCACTGAACTAAAGCTATAGTTTCACAAGTACTGGGGAGAGGATACAAACAAAAAGGGAACAATTCTGAAGTATTTTCTCATGTTCAAGTCTGTCTTCTTCTAGTAAATTTTTCCAAGCACTGGTGCTTACTAGGTACTTGGAATCACAGAATCATGGAATAGTTAGGGTTGAAAAGGACCTTAAGATCATCTAGCTCCAGCCCCTCTGCCACGGACAGGGAGATCACACACTAAGTTTCCAATTTAACTTAGCAGCATAGCATAGAAAACTCAAACAGAAGGAAAAAGTTGTATTGTTTTCTCCCATATTAGCATGTTTAGCTGATTTGCAGAATACCCACAGAGGGACAGGAGTATAGGGCACAAGTAACATAGAGCTTGGGGCACAGGTAAACTGGACTTGCCCCCTTCAGTGGCAGTAAGACATTTCCCTGGCTTAGCTGTTCAGCCTGGCTCTGGGAGCAAACTTTGCAAGAATGAATCAACCACTTAAATCCAAATTTTCTTTTGAAAAGGGAAGCAACATCAAAAATTGCAATATACAACACAGTAATTAAAAAATGCATTCAGCTGCAAGATGAACACTGGGAACCTCCACCACACAGCTCTGGTGTGATTCTCAGGAGCTCACTAAACCAAGCAAGTAGGTCACATTATTGGTTCTCATTTTTTGACTGCAAAGCTCAGGAACTCAGATCTGCTTCACTGTGACCTCAACAACTGCAAGTGTATATCACTCCAGTGTGTGCTTTCAATCAAATGTTTAACTCAAAATACTAACCTCTTAGGAAAAGGGCCATTTCCACTTGGGCGCCTAAAGCATTATTTTGGTATACCTCCAAGTTCTGCAAAAGAGAGATCCTACATGCATGCCAGTGGGATTTAATTCACTCCATTTCTACTCTGGTTCTTCAGGCTGAATATTTATCAACAGTTGGAGCACAAGGTGCATGCTCAGAATCCATCTCCTGGCTCAGTCTGAAGAAATCCAGTTTGTGAACTGCAATGTGAACCATCTGCTTCAAGCAGGGACAATCAATACATTTTCTCAAAAGCAGATTCTTTACTCAAGAACAGAAATGTTAATACAGATGAACACTACATTGTGTGAAAAGCAAAGTGGTTTGGGGTTTTCTGCATATTTTTAAAATATAACTTTTAAATGTTAATCATGCTGTAAAAAGTATTTTTTGAATATTATCTAAAAGCATTTTCCAAAGGAAGCTCACAAAATATAGAAACAATTGATGCAATCTGGGAAATCTTTCAGTGCCAGAACCGTAAGTGACAATTAAACTATTCAGCTGTCTTTTACTGTTCAGCTGTCTTCATTATTAAAATCCTACAAATACAACAAACACAAACTAGAAAATAGAGGATACAAATGATGCCTGTCAAGGCAAGATGCATATTTCATGTACTTAATTCAGTCTTTTGTAATAGTTTTATTATACAACACTCCAACTTTCTTGTGGCAGAGTTAAGACTTGAATATAAAATACAGACCACTGTGATGGTTAGACTGGTAATTGTGTAAATACAGTCTGGAGTTGAACAGCAAAAACAAAAGAAAAAAAATAAAATAAAAAACCCAAAAGTTCCTCAAGTGCTACTTTACATTCCACAGGGCAAGAAAGCTGTTAAATGTATTTGTTATAAAAATCTACTGTTTATGTTTTTACTGTACCAGATCAAAACTGTCTGCAGTAAATTACCTTTTAACCTATTCTAAGCCATGCTCAAATAATCTGCAAAAATTCATATACCAATTATTTACAAAAATGAAGGTAAACTTTTTAACGCCTCACCAAGAATTCAATAAGTGCAGCAAATCTTATTACCTAACAGTGGCTGCAATATTCTTCACAAAGGAAACCCAACCAGATCATCTCACCATAGTAAAACAATTAAGATAAGGCTGTAAATATTACAGAACTGCTTAAAACATAACAATGAATCATATCTTATTGTCCCAAATGATGCAATTCATAGGATTCCCATTAGAGTTATAAAATCTGTGTATCTTAGAAAGCTTTCTAAAGACAAAAGTACTACAGTAGGGCGGGAAAAAAAATCTACACAATTAATTAAGTGCTAGTTGCGGCTAAATAAGAGGTTACTACTACGGAAGTGCTTTGCGTTCTACTAAGAACAGCTTTTCAACAGGATACAATTTCCCAAGGTAATTTTGCTATTTTCATACCTCATAAATTCAAGGCCTTGATCAAAAGATTTATCAATCTGAGTCTTTGGTTTCTCCATGACATCGGCATTTCTATCACCAAAATACTAGCAGATGAGAAAAAGTTTCTGTGACTCTCTCTCCCCTTCTGCTCTGTCACGAGGTGCACCTACTGCTCTACTACAAGTAAGCGCATATACCTCACGTAAGCTGAAAGACACTCAGCTTCTCAAAGCCATTTAATAGGGACTAATCTTGAAAAGCACCTACTCAAGGCTATTTCCAAAGCATGCACCTGTAAGCTTTAATTATATTTCTCAGTTCTAAGCACTGCTTCCTTAGTTGACTTAAGATGTGTCTTATGATGGATAAGGCCCCTGCATCCTTTCCACTGATGGCAAATCCGTTTATTGCAGCTACCATTGTGCCCTATCTAATGCACATGTAGACCAATCATGTACCATGTAGAGAAGGGATATCTCTATTTTCACACTTAACTAAAACATTGCCTTTGATCCCTGCTAAATATACAGGCATTGGAAAGGCACATTTACTGTGTATGCCTGCCAAAAGGCAGGGCTTTTGAAATTATTTTAAATAAAACGGATTGTTAAACATTTTGGCACAGTGAGACAGGCTATAAAAGTTGGTTACTCGTGGGATTGCAACAGAAATTTGTTAGTAGAGCTGTCCACTTTTAGAGAAATGCTGGAAGGGTTTTAGTATTTCTTTAAATAAATTAAGAAACTGTACACAGTCATAGCTGAAAAAAGAACACTAAACCATATATTTTGCTGTTACTCACATGCAAATAAGACAAATTATCCTCAAACCAACAAAGATGGTCCAAGATATTCTTGCATTTTTATCAGGATATATTTATACCATTGCAATTTAGCAAGAAGTATTATTTATCCTTTAGCATATTAACAACCTTTCCACTCTCTTATGAGAATTTAAAGTATTTTGCAAAGATGTTTTTTCATAAGGTAAATCAGACATATCTGGTTTTAAACTAGAGGTTTTTTTAGTATTTAGTAACTGTTCCAAAATTATTACCTTACAGAAGGAAAAATATTATTACAAATCTGGAGAATCACATACTGTGCACAGAAACCTAGATATTCTGAAACCCCTACCTCCTTTTCTGAAACAACTTACAATTTGCATTTGCATTCTGTTTCTTCTCTAAGGAACTCAAAAAATCAAAGATGACTTAGTATTCCAGTATATGTTTCAATGTCATCTTAAATTCAATCAACAAAAAAATAGTGCCATGTTATAAAATAAATTAACAATGAAAAAGGAATAAAAAAGGAACTTCTGGAAAGTTCCTTTTATGGGAAAATAAAAGCATTTGTGGCGAAAAAGTAGTTAAGGTTCCCTTGTAAAGCAAAGCAGTTATATTCCAGGCTTCCTTGCAGCAAATTCTGAAGTGTTGAAAACATGCATTTCCAAAACCGACGAATCTGCAGGCACCACCAAAAAGGTGATGGTAGTGATACTGCTATGCAATGCATGAGCAGGTACATGGTACAGGTTATATATTAGTCACAATTCCCATCCAAATCTTTATCAAGCATACAAGAGCTGAACTTGACAGTGAAAATACCATGAAGAATTAAAAGGTCTTATGCCTTATGTCATCACCTTCCAGAAAATAAAGATGACCAAAAAAGAATAAAAATCTTACACTTCTCTATTTTTGCCAATTGCAACATACTACACCATACAAGCCATTTTTTTCTGGTATCGACTAGAGAAGAGAAAATAGCATATAAAGGACATAGCAAAAAAGAATTTGAGTTCCAAACAAAAAACACTTCCTACCAGCTCTACAGAGTACATGCCTTTGATCTACATGAAAGATTATAACTTAAGAAAACAAGGACTGATAAGTGGAAAACAACTGGACTGTAATTTTTTCCAAAAGCACCTTTCAGAGAATATGAAATGATGAAAAAGTTATTTACACTCCAAGGCTAACAATCTACATTACAAAGACATCTAAATAAACATTTGGCATTTGGGAAACAACCTTCTCACATAATGTATTTAATACAATATAAAATTATTTTCCTGTACTGGTCTATTCAACAATTGAACATAATACAACCATTATTACCCATTTTTCACATTCATGTCATCAGCACACTAACAGAGGAAGCTACTAAATTATACTAGGATTCAGCTGAAACATCTGTAACATCACTGACTAGGTCTGCACATTTAAGTATTTCAGTAACTTGCATCCGCTATGAACCACCTCTACATCATTCCACACAGAGGGGAAACACGGTTAAGAATATATTTTGAAGTACCCACCAATCCTAATCACTCAACAGCCTCAAAATTTATTTCAAAAGTATTTCTTCACAAGTGTTCATTTTTCAGATTACAGCTAAAGATGAAATAGGCAAGATACCCCCCCCCTTCACTTCTGAACATTTTTTTTCTATAAAGACATAAAAAAAAGGCATTTTACCTCTTCTTTGTTACTGCTTTTCTGCCTTCACTTATTTTCTAATACTGCATACCTTAATGCTTACTCCACTTCTAAGTGTGAGCAATACATCTTAAAATACGTGACAGCCTTCTCACTCATCAAGTGTAGGTCCATTGTAGGTCCAAAAAGTGCACGTCGTTCCTCACACATCCAGAAGCAAAAAGAGCTGTCCCAGACCCTCTAGAGTACACTCAAGTGGCATTCCTTGTGTAGTGTGAAACCTGCCAGCCAAACACTGCTTTTCTGGTGAGTGAAACGTCCACAAATACGACCAAGTGTAAATTACTTCAAAGCAACAGAACACACAAGCCCTTTCTCCCTTTCCTGTTAGATCAGTTAAGAAAAGCAAACAAAACCCACCACCACCTGCTTTTGTCACCTGCCTTTAGACAGCTCTGGCAGACCTCACTTCAGTATGCATTATTTACTTATTTCCCTATGAGTAATGTTGTCTGTAATTAGATTTAATGACATTATGACTCAAGCACACCATTTGTATGACCTCTATAGGAAATTAAAATTTCAATGTCTGAATGACTTCAGCTAATCACCAGACTTAGCAAGACAAAGACGATTTCCTCAACTGCCTCAGAAGAAACTTTGTTCCTCAGTTATAACTGAGGAAATACTTAAGATGCAATAAAAATTTTACAAAGGCTCAACTGAACATATAATCCAATCTTTCATATTTATGGTTAGCCAACTATAAAAAAAAGCCATGTACATGTTTTTGATAAGTCTTGGCTGCCAGGTGTCTACAGCAATTTGACATTAGATAATACAACTTCCTATTAAGTGGGAGCCTGGAACAGTATTAGCTCATTTCAGTGTTTAAAAATGAAACTATTATTACAACAGTATTTTTCCAAGCTGCTGAGTATCAACACACCACTAGAATGAAGATGATGTGCTCAGAAACTCTGTGAAAAAGCAAAAAGTATTAAAATGAAATAAAATCAGACCATACATTTGGATGATTTTAGATACCTATTAATTTTAAACATCAAATTTGGTAGTTTAACCTTTTAATTATCTTTATGCAGAACAAACCAACCTGTGCAAATCTGCTCACTACATGATTATCTTAAACTGAAAGGCAAGAAAAAACCCTGAAGATATTTCCCATACCCCAATTGCAGTCTTAAACTCTCAGTAATATTTTGTGTAGTAGAAAAAGTCTGTATTCCTGTTTGCAAACTTGAATTCAAATATTTAATAAGAAAGCTTAGCCAAAAGGCTGACTAAATAAGACACACAGTACTAGATGGGGAGGAAATGAGTAGCTACATATATTAATTATCTCCCTTTCTGCAATCACAGGCTCACTCAAGTTAAAATTTAAAGGGCTTAGATTACTTTCTGGTGAATTTTATTAGTTTTCCCCAAGAGGTGCAAAGACTAATGCTGTCACAACAGAAGAGCATATACAGCGTCATTACAAGCTGAGTCACCCAAAAGCACTGAATCTTGCTTTATTATAACACAGCATCTTAAATAGTCTCCTGAAGCACTATCATTTGTTATGCGATAGAGTGGTAATGGCGAGCTAACCCAGTATTACAATAAAATGAAATCTGGCCCATCTGCGGAGCTGCTCTCAGTAGGCAGACCAAGTCCCTTGCTGATCTCTTTGGAGAGAGCAGCTGCAGGCTTCCCTTCCTCTACTGCAATCAAGAAAGATGCAGAACAAACTTGGTGAGAGCCGTCTTGTTGCTGATGGTAACGTGTAGCTACGCCTGCTGAAAGCCATGCTGCAGGTGGGAAGAAGATGTGGTTGGGCTCAGGTCCAAGAATTACAACCAAAAAGATTCTTCCCTCTGCAGCTGTAGCTATCAACTTATTCTTCCTACTTGCACAAATTTTTTTAGTTACTTTCACTCTAAAGAACAAAATCTTGGAAGTATTAGAAAAGTAAAATTGGAACGGACTTCTTCACCATATTCGTATCTTACCACGATTCAGACCCAGTAGGTCACAGCTTTCGTTTCCTGATATTACAATCTAATCACAGAGCAGTACCAGCTTCACAACTGAAAACAATTGTGCAGTACTTTCATAGTGTATGTTTTACTTTACCTGTCATTAAAGAATTTGCAATCCCCCAATTTTTGGGGAACCCCTACAGAAGACAAGCAAAGCAAGAGACTTGTGACTAATTTAAACGGCATGACTGGACTTGAGAAACCTAAGGCAGTGGAAGGTGTCCCTGTCCATGACAGACGGGTTGAAACTGAATGAGCTTTAAGGTCCCTTTCAAACCAAACTATTCTGTGATTCTATGACTTTCTCCATCCCCTGAACTGACATTCATGAAAACCATCTCCTGTCTTGTTTTTTTCCTTGACCCCTTCTCTCCTGTCTTGTGATGGAACTCACCCAGATGCAGATACCATAAAACTTGTATGACGTTTGCTGGCATCACACTGTCAAATACTACTCCTCCTTCTTTGTTACTTTTGATGGTGCATCACAGCAAAGAGCCTTCGGTTATGTGTTAAGGAATTCACACAAATGGGATCTGCTTTTCCAAATCCCCATGGAGACACTACAATCACAAAACCAAATAATATTATTTTCTTTTAAATGATAACAGGTACTTGGAGTATTTTGTGCATATTAATAAAAAACCTTTTTGAAAATGTTTTCCAATTTCATGCACTGCCTTTGAATGCTAACTTAACCCCAAAAATCCCTTTTGAAATATGATTTTAGCCGAATAGTTTAAATAGTGCTCCATATCCCATGAGATTCAATTTAACAAGTTTCCCATTACACACTGCAGGAACTGAATACACTTTATACACATATGAATGCTATGCACATCTCATTACAGATCTCCCTACAAAGCTGTGATCTGAAACCTGGCTCATCCCTTTCCCAAATTCACAATATATACAATCAGAAAACAATGCAAGAGAAGAGTGACTGAAGTGGTGCAAGGAACTACATCATCAGCTGAAATAACTCTCAATACCCTCCAGAAACACTAAAGTACCATGAATAAAAGTGTGCTCTGTAAATCCCAGATTATCTTCAGAATTTCTCTATATTAATTTATTGCCTCTTGCACATTCCAGTATATTCTTTCTTCCAGTTTTACAACGGCTTATATTTATCGACCAACACATAAATCACTGTGCTGCTGCCACAGAAAAATTGACCATACAATTTGCACAGGGAAAAACATTTTCATCATGCTTCCCAAAAGCAAAAGCCAAACACAGAGTTATCTCTACAACAAAGAATACTACATAAGCCACTTGCTTTATGCTACCTACTTGAATTTTACAAGTCCAGTAGAAAACAGGCTAAAATGATAAAACCAATTACTATGTCCATGGAATGCTGTGTTTTTCCAAAAAAAGTATTTCAGCATTTAACTCATGATGTAATCAATATTCCATGCCAACCTTGGCATTTTGTTTGCATCCTACAAAATACCTTGTACAACTTGAGAACTCAGAATTAATTTTTCCAGGTCCTTTTTCAATTCCTGTTTATCTCGGACACCCTGCAGTAAACTACAATTCTGACAGCCTTTAGTGCAAATGGGCTGTTCCAACTACAAATTATTTGCAGATGGCTTTGGAAGTACTACAATAAGTACACTGGTCACTAGCATAGCCACGTAACTATTTATACACCATGACACTTGGAAACCCTTCTCATGAAACAGAAGTCCACTCTGCGGGGTGCTGTACAGAGAAAGGTTATTTTTGTCCTTAAGAGCTTACATTCACTGTTAAAGCAGAAAAAGAAAAGGAATACTGACATACAGACATGGGTATAAAGAAACTAACATGACAATTTCAAAACAACAGACTTGGCTTTCACGCACCAGCAGTCTACCTCACCTTCCTCTGTCATCTAACTAGCATCCTGACATCTTGACTAACTAGCTCTGAATAGGTATAGGAAGGAGACAATTATGCTCCAGATCAACAACACCCAACAGTGGCAACAGAATTTCAGGAGGTGAAAGGCTACTGTCTTCAAAATAATTGCAGAGTTCAAACAGCACTTTAGCAACAGAAGACCAGTATTTGACTGTCAGCAATGTCTTATACTTCCTCTTGCTATTTTGGAAGGCCATACTCACAGTCTCCATCAGCTGAAAAAGAATCATTTGACATTTGGATGCATGAAAACAGTAGCTGTAATGAGAAATACAAAATATGTACCTGGAAAACTGGAAAGCTCATAGCAAAGCTTAATGATTTTAAGAAATAAAAGTCTCTTTCTAGAAGATTATTTCCAAGACAAAGAGGATATCCCATTCAATGAAAGCTGGGTAGTAAAAATAATCTGAATAACTTCATAAAGAATCAAAAGACAATACTTCTGCAAGAAGTCCTACCTAACTCCAGATGATGCCAGAAAAAAATCTGGGGAAAATTAACTGCTTTACTTTTTTAGACACAAATTCACACAATGAGATAAAAAGATCTTTTGATATTAACTCTGTTTCTGATTAATTACTATAACACTGGAGAAAAGGGAATAGTTTCATTCTTTTGTTCTCACTTACAGTTTGACCACCTAACATTTAATTTACAGGTACTAAAAATGCTTCCAGAACTATTATAAACCAAATAGTACTCCTAGAGCTTAATGCATCTCCATTTTGGTCTATTCTAGATTATATTAAAGCAAACCCACAGATACCTCAGATTACAGGCTTCAACGTACAATCTGAGTAGGGTAAAACATTTATCATAGAATCATATAATAGCTAGGGTTAGAAAGGACCTTAAAATCATCTAGCTCCAACCCCCCGCCATGGGTAGGAACATCTCTCACGAAACCACATCACCTAAGGCTCTGCTCAACCTAGCCTTGAACACCACCAGGTAGTTTTTTTCTTGTTCTAGCTGGAATTTAAATATTATACCCAGAAGTATCCTGCTTGTGCTTGAGCACTATTAAAAGTTTCCTAGAGCTCTGCAACCTGTAAGAACCTTTGTTATTAGAAACCCATGAGAATAACTAAAATCACAAAGTTTCATTCTCTCTCTCATACTAGAATACATAGTTAACAAAATTCCTGTTCATATGACTATAGTCATATGATGTGGAAGACATTCACACCTCTAGTTAAAAAACAAGTGACTATTGCAAAGGAAAACCTAAAAAGCACGGTGAAAATTGGGAAAACATGCTTCCAGTTGCACAAACACATTCACTCTGAAAATATGCTTGGTTCTTTAAGAGAACAGAGAAAACTCAAGCTGCCCTGACAACTGCAGAAACACTGGTCAAGTACATATAACAAACACTAGTGGACTGATAAGACTAAAGCGTTATTTAGTCAATACAGTAAACTTAAAGAGGAAATTACTCGTGCATGGATTTATTGCAACACTTTCCAATGAGAAGTGAGGTACATTGGTAAAAAACAATTTGTGCACGTTTCAAAGACAGGACAACTACAGGGACTTTGTAGAAACAAGCTCTAAAGCAATAAAAGATTCAAAGAGAAGTGGAAATGCTATTGCTTAAATCCCTGACAAACAGATTCCACAAAGGAAAAGACAGTCAACAAGAATATTCATTAGGAGGGTATTAATATCTCCATCTCAGCTGTGTCTCACTCTTAACTAACATTTATTTTCTTAGGGCCCCCTATGAGTAAAATGAAAACCCCGTCGACTGACCAAAACCAAAAGGAGAATATTGCCCATCTAATTGGATTTTCTTTATATTGGCAATACTTTGTCTTAAGACACAAAAAAGAGAGGCCCAAATCAGCTTTTTTACAACAAAGAATATAACCGTGTTAAAACCAAGTAAAGGAAACATTGGTGTGCATAGAAGTAAGCAGACAAACAAAATCCACGATCAGAGTATTACCATCCCTGCCCACAAAATAAAGTGCTCACAGACTTCCAAGTTATGACTATAACCTCAAAAATGTAAATCTATACACAATATTTGTTGATATGCATTTTAATAGAAACTGTATCACTGCTGTCAGTGAGAAAGTCTTAGCTTTTCTTTAAAACTTCACTGATGCTTACTCTATCAAAGCTCAGTTAACACATCACACCCTTTTGAAGAGTACTTATTTTCAAAACTTGAAGCTTCAGAAAGTGCTGCAAATAGACAATTTACTCTGTCTTTAAAAAACATGGAAGTGCTGCTTCAGTTAAGCTGAACAAGTTAGCCATATTATAAATGTTACTGTTCAAGGTAACAACTTGTGCTGCCTTGTGTGTGTCATTAGTAGTTCACCACTATCTCAGGAATCTGTAAAACCATGTATACAGAGACCAGAAAAAACCCTACCCCAACAGTAAGCTATTTTACATTCATAAATATTCGAAAAGTCTTAAGGGACAATAAGTGTTACTCTCCACAGTATACAATCATTAATAGTTTCTTTTGGAAATTCTGTTGCCCAATAATTTAGGTTTCTTTTTTTATATCAACACATAGTTTATTAAAACTGTCAGCTTCTTAATTCTTATTTCAGTAGAAACTTACACAACTGTAAAAAAATAGCTTCAAATACAGCATCACAACTTGTATGTTCATTTAATATGTGAAATTACATCATAGCTGTAACATTTGTGAACTCAAAGTTCCTAGGGTATTTCACTAGTTCATGTATTTCCAGCAGTAGGACACACCCTAAAGCAGTGTGGATATGTCAATATTTACACTACTCTGATTCTCTTTCATTTTCAAAACATTTAAAATGATACATTGTCTTCCAAACAGAAATTCTCACAAAGTAACACACAAGATTTGACCACAATTGTTTTCTCACTGAATGCACTTGAAACTTGCTATATCCCTTTTCCACTGCTGGACAATGCTGGTTTTGAGTAAAAATAGACACATACTTTGAACTTTCTACTTCCTTATGGATCATTTCAGTCTTTATAGTGAAACCATTTATTGATAAGCCTAAATAAGATTCTATGAAGTTAACATATAAAGTGATAAAATCACAGAGGAAAGCATCTGAAATGTGAAAATTATTTAAGCATTTAAGTTGTGTAAGAGATCCTTTCTGTTTACTACTGTACTTAAGACACCTCAGATGAAAACTGTTTCACTGTATATCATTTTTGCAAAAGCCAATGTGTAACAGTATACTTACCTTACACCAGTAGAATGTAGATATATCAAACTGCAGTGTAGGGAGACTTGAGTTAACCCAGATACCAAAAGAAATTTACAGACAGTACCATAGTGAAAGAAGACGACTTGCAGTACTCCCACATTACTGATGCTAAACTGTTTCTGGTAACATACACTGTCATTTTCTAACTACTGTACTTCTACTGTGCACCATAGTATGGAGTGTAAGCAAATGCTAAGGAAATTTAGTGCCTCAAACCAAGTAAAGTTGGAAGTAACTATCTCTGAACAAGGTATGATGGTGATTATGATGATTTTAAAAGAGGTAGTTTCTACCTCTTATACAAAAGAAAAGTGCACCTCACAAACTGGTGACACCACACAAAAGAACTCCCTACTACTACTAGTAATTAACACAACCCCAGAAATACACAAGAGCAATCCAGAAAGACAAGCACAAAAGATGGAAATTATTCAAATACTTATGACAGCTTTAAGAAATACTGCTTATTCGGGGATTTAGGAATACAGATATAAGACTTCTATTATTATTAAAACAGAGCCTCGATTTAAATTGCAAAAAAATTTAGAACCTTTAAAACCCATGCAACGGATTCTTAAAGAGCACCTCATCATTACTCTAAACAAAAGTTATCCCTATATTGCACTAATTTTTCTGCTGGACTGCTACTGAATCACAAATGTTAAATAAACATTTAACTCACCTGGCCTGGCTGGGGGGATAAACAATTAACAACTTCCTCCAGCATCACTGGTATGTGTAATCTCCTGAAATCATTGTTTTCCATACTTTGAGGCACCTCTTCAGTTTCACATTTCTGGATGGCTTGATCCTTTAACTCACAGTCCGAAAGCTTTTTTGCTGAAGAATGGATCCTCCTGGCCAAAGCAGCCACATCCATTGAATTCAGTTTTAAGTTATGCAAAACCAAAGACTTGTAAACTTGGCACAGACACTGAGACAACATTTTGGAGTTGATAAACCTACAAAAACAGTAGATGTCGGGAATTACTCCAAAACAGATACTTAAAACAGTAGGTTTGGGTTTTTTTAAAGAAAAAGTGGAAATGCTGTAAGTAAAGCATTGCACAGTCCTAAATGGGCAGTTCTAAATGAGAATGTCTTACTTTAACTTATTTCATAATTTTCTATGTGTTGTGGTTTAAGCCTCTCATGCAGTTCACTCATTCACTCACTCCCCCCCGCTTTCTTCCCCCCCAGCTCCCAAAGGGATGGGGAGGAAAATGGAAAGAATGTAATACCCACAGGTTGAGATAAGAACAGTACAGTAACTAAGGTATAACACAAACCACTGCTGCTCTGAATCGCCTCTCTGCCCAACCTTCTAGCTGTGCCTCAGATTGCTCCCACCCAGGTGCAGGACCTTGCACTTGGCATGGTTAAACATCAGGCTTGGCATTAGCCCACCTCACAAGTGTGTCAAGGTCCCTCTGGATGGCATTCCTTCCCTCCAACGTATCAACTGAGCCACAGAGCTTGGTGTCATCAGCAAACTTGCTGAGGGCACACTCAATCCCACTGTCCATGTCACTGACAAAGATGTTGAACAAGACCGGTCCCAACACCAACCCCTGAGAGACACCACTTGTTACTGGTCTCCAGCTGGACATTGAGACATTGAGCATAGCAGCCGTCCAGCCAGTTCTTTATCCACTGAGTGGTCCACCTATCAAATTGATGTCTCTCCAATTGCAGACATGGATGTCATACGAGACAGTGTCAAACGCTTTGCACTAGTCCAGGAAGATAACACTACCTTCATAAGGGACTATAGTGAGAGTACAAGGGGTAATGGATTCAAACTTAAACAAGGAAAGTTTAGATTGGATCTGAGGAAGAAATTCTTTAGTGTGAGGGTGGTGAGGCACGGGAATGGGTTACCCAGGGAAGCTGTGAATGCTTCATTGCTGGTGGTGTTCAAGGCCGGGTTGGACATAGCCTTGGGTGGCATGGTTTAGTGTGATGTGTCCCTGCCCAGAGCAGGGGGGT